>KK121797.1:64012-79737 GCA_000611955.2 Stegodyphus mimosarum
ATCTAATATGCTTATTTATTTTGCACTTTTAGTCTGAATGTTATGATTTATCTTTTCAGTCCTGAAATCTGCAAAATCCTAAAATCTGCACAACCTCTGGTCCTAAGCATTGTGGATTTCTGAACTTCTTCTGTAATTACTTCAGTAAAAAATAACAGAATTAAAATATATAATTACCTATTTATATTTAACTTAAAATTTAATAAAATTCCCAATTAGTTTTAAGATCCTTTTGCAAAGTAACCATTTCATATCAAACCATAGTATACTTACTCGGATGATCCTATGACAAAACTGTTTGTACTACCTTTCATTATGTAGTTATTTTCTCCAGACCAATGATAAATCTAAATATAAGAAATCATATGGTAGCTAATGGCACACAATATATTACAAACTGTATAATAATTAATAAATAAAAAAATTATTTTTATTAAAGATTTTGCAACAAAAGTCCTGAAGTTTATACAGAAACTTTTATTATTTAAACTCATTTTATAGAACAATTAGTACTCACATTATTTAACAATCAAACACTGTATGATAGCCTATCTCAAGTTTATTTTCTGATATATCATTCAGATATTATGTACACATTTGCAATAATTAAAAGCATTGTAAGGAGAAGGCAGTTGGGGCTTTATGTGACTAAGAGTATTTTCAAAAAAAAAAAAAAAAAAAAAGAAAAAAAAATATAAAAAAAAAAAAAAAAAAAAAGGAAAGAAGATTCATCAATGCTTTTAATTATTGCAGCCATTAATTAAATTAAGTGAGATCTAGGTTTAAATTCAGAACGTGCTTGTTTCCGTGACAGTAAAAGCACTTACATAAATTACTTGACATAAAATGCAAGCTGAAATTCCCCAATAGATAACAGAATGTCAACTGTCATACCTCATCATTAAAGTATCCTTTTTCCACAATCTCATTTCTTTGCCAATAACTAAAAATGGCATTTTCTTCATATATACTCCCTCCCTCATTAAAGTAAATTAAAAGTAAATACATAATGCTTTAAACATTTCTTTCCAAACTTTTGATTATCTTAACCCGAAGTATGTTCAACATTCTCCTTTCGCACAAAACACTTTCAGTAAAATTATTATTGCCCGAGTGGACACAAAGAGATTCATCATGGATAAGAATTAAAAAATGTATTTTACTACGTATCTCTAGAGTAAAATTACTTTTGCCATATTCACAATATTTATGAAAGATATGATTAGTAAAATATTTGAATTAATTTGTTCTTGAAATTTTGTTCTGACAATGTTACATAACTTCAGAATCAATGTTGCATATAATCTAATACATTAAAAAATTAAAAAAAAAGAACTCATTAAATTAAATTTTACACTGTACACCTTTATTTGCAGGATCACTGAATATTTATATCTCAAACTGCTTTAAAACCTCGATTTTACAAAGTAACAAGACATTTTCCTAACAATTAATATCTCAGATTCTTTTTTCATAGTATTTAACACCATACATACAAAGGTAAATCACACTGACTTACTTTAAATTCTGGAAAGAAAGTAAAAAGGAATGATTCACCGGTGCCATAAAAGTGGTCACTCATACGAAGTGGAGATGAAAGCAATGCACCAAAAATCTAAATTGAAAAAGGAATTATTAGGCAAAAATTTAACATAAATGTTACATGATTATTTGTTTAATATTATAAGTAATATTAAATAGTACTATTTAAATTATGAATTGAATATAACTAGTGTCATCAAAAGCTATGAAGGACATAGCATAAAAATCAAGAACTTAATGAAGTATATATCAAGCAAAAACTATCAAGTATAAACTATTAAACATAATTAATTATGTTAAAAACGATTTGCACTGATATGGCAAGTATCAGGGTTATTGTATGCACTACGAAAATGAGTGATTTTGAGGAAACTTAGAAGATCACCCCAGGGTAAAATGGGTTTTGTATTTAGTTATGGACTTTTGTTTTGTTGCACATTTTTGTATTTAGCTAGCCATTTTTAGAATTATTATTAAAATTGTTTTATACCCCCATGCAATGCAGCATAAGACATATTTTAAGAGAAAGCTATGGAAAAGTAAAAATACAGAAGCCCGCGCATTTAACATGTAATAATTAGATATCTCAGAATTTATATTTAAATTGAATAAATGTAATTGACTACTGTGTTGGCTGTAACCGTAATTCTACTCTTTTGCTTTCCAGAAATCTCAAGAAAGCAGAAATTACCAGAACTTTCTTGTGACAGATTAAAAAGGTTTAAAAACCTGAAGAGAGACATCTCAACATCTCAGTTGTTGTTGTTTATTGAGCTGCTGTTGTTATTCTTTTTTTTTTCCCCCAAATTCACAGTGAGATCGGATTAGCTTTCTCTTTGCATTGTGTTGTATTTTAATATTTTGAGTAGTTTAAAATATAGCTACTGGTTATAATGCATGATACTGTGATTTTATACAACTATCTCTGAGGACAATTCCAGGGTTTTGTTATATTTCTTGCGATAAGAATAAGTTTTATTAACCTTTTATTGGATTTTAGTATTCAGTCTGTTAAGAACCCATGATCTGCACTGATACCGACAAGTATCAGGGTTATTGTATGCACTATGAAAATGAGTGATTATGAGGAAACTTAGGAAAAAACAAAAAACACATTTATGTAGGATTAATAAACTTTGGTTAAAATATTTATCACGCCAATTAAATTAACAGCAAAACCACTTAAAAAAAACAATAATGGCAAATATTAAGTTTGTATCAAAATAAAGAAAATACATAAAAGCATCTTACTACTGCCAAATAAAGCCATTTATCCTGTTTATCATGAAAGTTGGTAGATTCTACCAATCATTCCTGTGGAATTCAAATGGAACAGTTACCCTTTTATCTAATAAATAATCACTATTCAACCTGCTTTGCAAAAAAGCTTTTGTCAATTTCTACTAATCAATGGCCAATTTGGGTCCTCCAATTTTGCCGGAAGCTATATTCGCAATGTTACGAATACAAACTTCCTGCAGGTACTTGTTCCAATTTACTACTGTTTTGTCAACCATATCAGGTAATTAATGGACAGTTTTTTTTATGATAGGATCCCTTAACTTTGATATTGTTTTCTATTCTGTAGAATGCAGGTCTCAAGTTCTAATATTTCTTTTCTTTAATGTGAAAAAAATAGATGTAACCATAGTTAATTAATGTCCACCTTCATTAATCCTCTGAATGGCACAGGTTTTCGACTCTGTCATGAAGACCTGTATTTACACAGCATTTATTAGCTAAATTTGTATATTTACTAATTTTAGTCTGCATGTTCATGAACTTATATTCATTAAGATGACATTTATATTATTCAAGAAAGTTCAATTTATATTATTCAGCAAAGCAAAATATCTTAAAGTATAAGCTAATATATATCAAGGGACAAAAAAATCTCATGACCAGATAAAGCTGGTCATGCGGCTCAGAGGGTTAAAACAAAATGCAGCTGGCTTATTAGAATCAGTGGGGGTTACATCAAACAAAAGAGCAGATGTTACAAGTGTCTCATTATTTTGCTCTTATCCAGAATTGCTCCTGAATCGGGCTACTTGGTGAGAGTTTTACAAAGAATGAGATAATACTCAAGTATCCAATTAAAAATTCACGAAAAATCAGGTATCATGGCAAATTATAAAGTAAATAAACAAAATCACTCAAAAGATAACAAAAAAAACATATGATATGCAGCTAAACATTTCAATTACAATTGATATGGGATATTTTAAAAAAGAAAAGACCATGAAAGATTTTTGAGAACTGCAAAAATAACTTTATAAATAGGTTAATTAAATCTACTTTTGAATTAATTTAATCATTTATGTTAAATATTTCATGATCCTAAGAAGAAATAAATAATAATTGAAAGAAATATCTAAAACCTGTTTTGCCATTTTAGTTCATCTTTTACATTAAAACACTTATTCACAATGAAATACAGGGTATTTCATATTGAATGGGACAAAAAGATAAAGCATACCTGTGAATGCTGTAATTACGTCATATAAATCAAATTTACAGGGAAAGTACAGTTATCCAAGTTTTCTAAATATGTTCTATGTGTGACCCTTTGATGACACGGCAAATATCTATGCAATATTCAAATTCACAGTCATGACAGAATACCCTTTGTTAAAGATTCAAACACTTCAGTTATCTACTGCTTCTTACTGTAAATTCTGGGGAAATGGAGACAAGAACACTTTGTTCTTAACAAAACCCCATATGGAAAAACCACAAGAGGTTAGATCTGGGAATCTCAGTGGCCAGCCATACCATCTGACTGCCATACCATCTGACTCAGCACAGCCAATCCAATAATGGGATAGACTACTGTTCAGGTACTGGCGTATGTTTTTATGCCAATGCGGTGGAACATCATCTCACTGCAAAATGAAGCTGGGAACCGCTTCCTCCAACTGAGGGAACAACCACTCTGACTCCATATATTGGTAAATGCACCCGTTAATCGATTTTCCACAAAGAAAAAGGATCAAAGACACAACTGTTGGAAATGGCACAGAAAATTTTCACCTTTGGAGAATCATGCTGATGTTCCATTACATAACATGAAATTTTCCATGCCCCCAAATTGTAAATTATGGCAATTAACTTTGCCAGAAACATGAAAAGTGGCTTCCTCCATAAACACAAGTCTATTCACAAAAACCATCTACCACCAGCTTATTCTGCAAATTCTCACAGAAAGCTTTACTCAACAGTTTGTCAGAAGGTTTAAACGCTTGAAAAACGAAACCATCTGAAAGGTGTCTGTTTTATCATCTGAAAGGTGTATGGCCAGAAATGTAGATATTTCCATAACACACACCACACTATTACATAAAGCACCTGAGTTCAGAACTTGCATGAAGCATTAATTTTGTGAGACTTCGTAAATCATTTTAGTTTTTGCTGCTGTTCATCCTGAGCTGGTTTTCTTACACAACCAGTCCATGTCTTGAAATTGCTTCACCCACCATTCAATGCTGTGACGATGCAGTGCCTCTTTACAAAATTTCATGAGAAAATGCGTTTGAAATACAATAAACATTGATGTTTTGGCATGTTCCAAAACACAGTACACTTCCTGCACGCATGGTGCCATTTTGATTAAAACTGCCTCTAGCACGGATTTCACACGAAAATTGTTTGTTATTGCCAAATAAAACTTGCATGATAGCAGTTTCAGATTTATTTAAGCTTAAAAAATCAATTACCGAATTTGTACTATACTATTCTTTCAATCCCATTTAATATGAAACACCCTATACTTATTTGCAATTTTGTTGAATACTAATATTACATGAATGTCTAATAAATATGTTTTACAATGTTATTATTCACAATAATAAAAGCATTACTTACAATATTACTTCTATTGGCTATAACGAGAAGAACAGGACTATCAAATTTCGTCATATTACGATACATAGTTTTAAGGCTAAATCCATGAACAGCAGTACCATATATCAGATCCCATGGATTCATTGCACGAGCAGGCATATGCTTATTCAGCTACACAAAATAAAATACTTCATAAAAAGCTGAAAATACAGTACATATCATCTGCAGAAGGATCACTTGATAAGTATAGTAAAAAAGCAGGTTAAATATTGTTTTTTGTTAGGAGGGGAGATCAAATTTAGGTTAGTTTATCTGACTATCCCAAAACACATCTGTTCTACCTGCCTTAGGGAAGAGATACTTTCTCTGAAGACTTGGAAAGGAAAACTGGCTTATTGTTATGTTACATGTGGAATAAACCATAAAAACATAATATGCAATAAGCTTATTCAAAATGTTTGTAACCAGGTTGAATTACCAGCATTCAGCAGTCTTTCAGCTACTGTGGTTCTTGTGGGAGGATTAGTTTATTTTTTCATACAGTTTCATTTTATTTTTTTGACATTTGAAATTATAGCATTTAGTCATGTGTTTGCAACTTCTGAATCCATCAGAAAAGCAGTTTTGGGTAAAAACTGCAAAATATACACTGGCAGCTATAATGACATCATGATTCATACAGTTTCATCTCATTCAACCAAATTTTCAGTTTTATGAACAAGATGTTCTCAGGGTCAAATGTGGAGAACAGGATGGATATGAAATGTTAATTCATGCATCTTCATCAACTGTCAATTTCTGAAACTCACCATTCCAATATCTTGGTAACAAAGCCCTTTCCTATTGATCAAACTTAGTCTTTCTTTTTCTGAAGTTCTGTTTTCAAATGCTCTATTAAAGTTTTATAATAGGTTTCTGTTACTGTTTTCTCCCTTTCTCGCAAGTAATTAAATGCGACAGTTCCTTGAAATTTTGTTTATCTAGCACAACTACTTTTTAGTACTCAGATTTTTTTTTTTTTTTTTTTTTTTCACTGTTTATTTATAAACTAAAACTAAATATTTAACAGCTAAATAAAAAGCTGTTAAATCCTTCCCTGGTTGAGAATCTCTGGCTTAGAGTCACAGTGTTAAACTTACCTATCGCCATTAAGTCATTTTACATTGAGAAAATACTTCATAAGTGTGCAGCACTAAACACAGATAAAGCTACAAAAGAATAATTTGTTGGTCTATATGGTATCCACCGAAAACACCACAGATGAAATTGTCATGAAGAAAACAACTCAATGTGAAAACATTGTTGTCAAAAATCGTGTGAAAAAGAAAACAAAGAGAAAACATTGTTAATGAAAATAAAGTGGTTTAAAAACACAGCAGTTTTGAAACATCATCATAGAAAATGTTATGGTACAAAATAAAGCACCTGTAAATCATTAAATGACAATAACATCACAGACGTGTGTTTTTTCAGACCTTAAAATATTTAAATGCATATTCGCATAATGACTTGAAAGTGCAACAAATGAGGAATATTTTTACCTCTGTATTTCATGTTTTTGGATTAATAAACAATTTTTCGGTAAAAAAGCAAGAAGGAAACTTAAGCATTCAAAAAACGAAAATATATAGAAAATTAATAGTTTGCATTAAAAGAGTTAAGAGAAATGTAAATTTATTCATTTGCCCTTTCCTAATTTTTTAAACTGTATTCATGAACTGTCAATACAGATTTATAACAGAGATTAATTAAGTAATGACTTTTACTTGTAAAGCACATAAATTTAAAATTCTATTAACTAGTGTACATAACATTAATTTTTTTACTCCTTTTTTACTCTTTTACATTTTCAGGTTTTGAATGCTTAAATTTTCTTCTTGCATTTTTAGCAAAAGATTATTAATAATCCGAAAATATGAAATATAGAAATAAAAATATGCCTCATTCCTTCTTGTGCTCAGAAATTATTATGTGAATACTCATTTACAAATTTTAAAGCCAGAAAAATACACATCTGTGATGCTATCCGTCATGAAATTATTTGTTGTTACTTTATTTTTTATTGTGATATTTTCTATAATGATGTTTCAAAACTAATATTTTTTAATCACTTTACTTTCAGGGACGATGTTTTATACCACAATGATTTCTCCTTGCTTTCTTTTCTTCCATGTTTTGTACAATCACATTTTCGCCTTGTGCGATTTCCTCCGCAACATTTTCAATCATAACGTTTTCACCTATAACTGTGTATACAGTTCCAAAAACAAAATCTGGATTTCGAATACCTGGAATGATCTAATATTCCCAACTGTCTGGACTACCAGTAGATTTTATTTATTTTTTTTTAAAGAACTTTTTGCAAAAAGGGAGAAAGAATTCCAAAAGTAGCATCTAGGGTTAGGATATGCTTAGTGCTTCTTCATACACCTGCAGTAGACATTTTTTCATAATAAAGTATGTGAAAGATCCTGATTCTTAATATCAGTTTGGCAATAAATAAAACACTTCCATTATGAAGAAACACTATCAGTTATTAACTTAACTCTTAGACCACCAATAATTTGTTGACTCCTTAGCTACTTTTTTTTGGGGGGGGAGGGGCATACATAGCAAACCGGTTCTTCATAACTGTTTTTACAGCTACTGAATAACTTGTATAACTGATGCCATCTGGGTAGTAAATTTTACTATTACTATTATTATTTTTAGCTCTCATCACCACCTGATTATTAGGTTATGGCAGATAGAAAAATGATTCATAGTGATATATAAAACCTTTTTTAATATTAGTAACTGAATATCAAACAGGATGGAAACTTTTTATGTTGACATTATACTTGGTGATGATTACAGACTTCAGCCAACTGAACAGCAAAGTGTTTAGTGTGTTAACTGGAAGAAATTTAATAAAAATTTCTTTCCATATCCAAAAAAATTTTTGTAAATGATATTCATAAACCGAAAGATTACATTAGCTCTGTTTGAATTAAGAGTAACTTGTTCTTATTTAGAAAAGCCTTAGGTAAATATGGTAATTTATTTATTTATTTATTTATTTATTTATTTAGGACTTAATATGTGGGAATGGATTTAATTATAAGAAAGAACTAAATTAATGTAATTCAGGTTTCAGTTACCAATCTCATGATACGTCACCAACAACGTACAATGGACAATAGCGAAACATTAATTTATGCTACAACAAAATACTACTTGAAATCTGTATTATGGTTCTAAATATAGAAAAAATCTCTACCAATAATGAAAAATGTGACAAAGAGGTTGCTGAGAAAGAAAACATTTTGACTGACAATTTAAATTAAGTTCTTGACTCAACAAATACAACTTGAGAACAATGAACAAGAAATTATGTCAAGTACTTTAAACAACTTACTCTGAAAAAAATGTTTAGTAAAACAAAAATAAATACTGAGTTTTTTTTTCCGGGAGGGGGGTTGTAAATTTTGATTCTCTTAAGATCATGATGCTTCACTGCTTCATAAACAACTATTTCATATTTTAATTAAAGAACCTCTACATATCAACTTTCTAGATCTAATCTGATAATCGAAAATCTGGAATATTCTGAAATCCAGAATTAGAAAAATCCTGACAAGTCTAGATCTCAGACTTTGTACTGTATATGAATTTTTTATACTTTTAGTCAAACTTACTTTTCTAACAAAAATTACCTTTCAAGCTAAAAAATATTTTACTTTTAATTAACACTAAAATAAAATAACACAATATCACAGCATTATAAATTTCAATATGATTTTAATAGGTAAGATATGATATTCAGTATTCTCAACTGCATGACATAGTATACATGCAGAGTTTCCTTAATATATTTTAAATTATTAGACACTCTGAAGTATTACATCAAACAGATAATACCATGATCATGCATTCAACCATTAAATAAAAATTTATTCAATTAATAAACTAAGTTTGCATATGCTATTACTATGAGAATTAGCGAAATGTGATTATTAAAAAATAAAACATATTATTAAATGTCCTAAGTATCTCAAACACATAATACCCCTATTTGCACGATTTCTTTAAATATCTCACAGAGCATAAAAAGAGTTTACTTCATCCTATTACTTATCAGTTTAACCGACAAACTGAAACATCCCCACACTTTTTGATGAACTTGTCTGAACAATGTAAAGGGCATGTGATTAAGTGGAATGGTATTTACCTGCTACTGGAGAAGGTAAGGTACCATTGCTGCACCTAATTTTGTAAGTGATGGGAAGGGCAGCTGTTCTAAGTGAATTTGACAGAGGGCAAACTGTAATGGCCCGAAGACTCGGAACAAGTATCTCCAAAACTGCATGACTGGTACGTCATTCACAATTTACCATTGTTAGTGTTTATGCAAAGTAGATAAATGATAGTGAAATGCACAATAGACACCAAGGTGTTCAATGTCCATGTGTCATCAAAGAAAAAAGACATTGGAGACTGTCCTGCTTGGCACAGCAAAATCAGCACTAGCAGTGGCTCAGCTGACACCCCAATGCCTTGTAGGTCCAAGTGCAAGTGTTTCTGAACACACAGTTCAGCAGACATTTTGGATATGAGACTATGCAGTAGACATCCCACTTATGTACGTTCCCACATCTTACAGAACAGCTGCCACATATGTATGCTTATAAGCATTTGCACTTAAACGACAGCTGTGGTGTCTGTCCACTGAAAAGGATGAAATTCATTCTTCCATTTATTGATCTTCACAAAATGTATATACAGGCCCTAGCAGAAATATCTCCTTAATCTACAGTAGACATAAAGGTTATCTCCCCTAAGGTTTATAAAGCCCTCAAGAGAAACACAGATCCTATTCTAATTTTACCATCTTATAAAACAATATTTGCAATTTTGTCATCACTTAATTTCAGCCTAGTCATTACCTAAAGTATTGCTTCAGTGTTGGTACAAAAAATATATTTCAGTTTCTTAAATTTCTATGACTTTTGGTTACAGTTTTAGATAATTCCCCAAAACAATCATCACAAAGGGGAGACATCTGGAAAACAAGCCAGCTATGGAATATTAGTCAGATGGCATTGTAAAATATAACGAACAAAGAATAAACTTAATTGAAAATGGGAATATGAATCAAGAGAAGATTACTGGTGCATCTACATAATAACTAGGATAATACACGTACTTGGATTGACACAGCACACTTGGATTGATACACCCGAAAGTAGGTGATGACAGCCTCACAAAGCATGACTGGTAACATTGAGTAGATTTTTAGATGCTTTAATCTCAAAAAGAACAATTTCCAGACAATTGGTCAAAAATGGTTCACAGTATGCCACCCTTTATGAAACCTGATTGCACATTTACCAATTCCAATGCTTACAATAACATCGGAACATAGCCTAATAGAAGACTAACAGCCCAAGATAGTGTAGACAAGTATCATTCTAAAGATATTGAAGAACTAAAGAAGTACTTCATAATTTATTATTATTATTTCTATTCAAAAACATAGCTATACATTTATTACAGATTTATTGCATGCTAGAAATTTTTATCTTACCTCAAGAATTTGTTCATCACTTAAAATATTTGAAGGTGTAAGAAGTTCAGGAGGATGTATGACATCAGATTTTGATGTTACACAATCTAAAAACTAGAAAAAAATTAATATTAAAATAAACATACAAATGTTAATGGAAGCTTCAGAGAATAAAATAGGCCTGGCTTTTGAGCCCTCAACAATTAATAGTTACAGTTTCTCTAAGAAAATTTTATATCTTTTTTATAAATATAAAAATTAATCTTTCTGCTACTAAGCAATATTTACATTGCATTAACTGTAATGAAAATACATTTTAACATCAGGACAACCAATTCAGCAAAATGACACATTAATACTAACAGTTTTAATAATTAGATAAAAATCTAAATGTTAAAATAATTAATGCACTGTATGATATTGCTTTTATAGAAAATTCTATCAATTTCAACAAGCTCACCCTACTTCAACGAACAAAAGTATTCTTTGCAGAGACAGGCCAAGAGGCAAATATAATGAACACAAAACTTTTTTTAATTTTAAGGTTCTGAAATAAAAACTCAGAAAGTGTCATAATTTTGTTTCCAAATATGAAGTCTGGTTATAAAGTTATAACATCTATAAAATTTAATTCTATAATATTAAAGTACTTTTATCAAATTTTATGAGTTAATTTTAAAAATATGAATATAAAAATTTCATAGTAAATGTCTTATTTCTTTTGAAGATGAAAAATGTTTATATTTCAATTGATTGATCAATTTCTTTTCAATATGAGTATAAAGCTTTTGATATGTTCTGTAGTATAAATAACTGAACTTTTTATCACCCACTCATGATACAAAAGGACAAAAGTTTTAGAAAATCTCATGTTCTTTGATACAGCTGATATACCAGGAAAGTGCTGAGCCAGCTAAATCATTCATCAGCTGAAATCAATCAATATATACATTAATGTGTATTACACACTAGCTACTGAGTTTTACATCCCAAAAAATTGGTTGAATGCAGTCAAGTTATATAAGTGGTTCATGTTAAGAAAGTTTTTCTACACAGTCAACTCTGTTAAAAGAGGAAATAAACATAATTAGGATTTCTGCAGAAGTTGCAATGACTAACAGGAAATAGCAGGAGTAATGGCACATGGCACAATTACTTGTGAAATAAACTATTTCTTGAAGTATATAAATTAAATGAATTCAAATATTACAAATTTAATAAACTGAGTTCAAATATTACAAATATTTCTTTTAACAGCCTTTAAATATAAGCTTAGTTGCAAAGAATATTGGGAACAAGTTAAAAATTTTCCTTATAAACTTTAATTACTGTTTCCATGATAACTTTAAACCTATGTGGAAATTTGTGCTAAAATTAAAATCATAATGGCTTCTAGCTTACTCTAACATGACTGCCAAGATTTGAAATCAATTTGAGCTAACAATGTTCAGAAGTCTAACCACTGGGCAACTGGTGGGATAGCTGTTATGTATCAAGGTAAGTATAGTAAAAACCAAAAGTATGAAATAGTAAGGAAAAAGAGTAAAATGCTTAAGAAAGTAGTTCAGTTTATCATGATAAGGTCAAACTGTAAATTACGCACCAAAACTGTCATGCATCAGCTTTCTATAACCAAATTTAACATTAAATCATACAAGAGAACATACACAAGATAAACGTGAAATACATTTACACACTTAATAACTGCATTCCCCCAAAATTAATTTTGTCTATTGTAAAAACATCTTTCACAAAACAAATTTCAGAAAACTATGAGAATTTAGAGCATACGATATTCTATCAAGATTTTAAATAAAAACCTAATGCAGATACTGCAGTGCAAGTTAAAATATAACCTTTCACTCACTTAATGGTATACAAAATGCTAAAATTATGCAAACCCATGCAGCTTTTGCTTATCTCACCTCGGCTGATAAAATCAAATAATTTGTAAGCTGGTATGTCCTAAGGCCCTAAAGTATCAACAGCTTGTAGTTAAGAAACTGGCTTCGGGAACAGCTGATTCAAGAAAGAGGAAGCTGGAGATGTTTCACTATTAGAATGAATACATATATCTCCAATTTCTATTTCTTGAACCTAATGAGAATATTTTCTTTCCTCTGCCACTAAATTTAACAAAGAGACAACAAGTTAACTGTAGGCATTTCAGTTGTTGGTAAGAAAAATTTTCCAGAATGAGTACATTTTCATTTTTGTTTGAAACATCACTTTTTTGAAGATTTAATTTTTTAAGATATGAATTTTTAACTTAACTGATCTTAACTTTTAAGATCTGAAGACTTAAATCATAACGGTTCCTTTGTTTAAACTAAAGTCAGCAGTTTCATTCCTTGTTACTTGAAAATATATGGAAATTAAACTCTGCAAGATGCATAAAATACTTTTAATTCTGTAACTCATCAGTAAAAGATTACAAGATTTGTTAAATGGATACACCACAACATTACTATAAGCATATACAACATCTTGAATATTACAAAAAAATACATAAATAATGCATACATATGAGGATTATAATTTTTACTACCTCCCAGTCATCAGGACTAGATGTACCAGACATCTCAGTAACATCTTTAGATTTCCTTCTCCAAGGAAATGCCCAACTGGCTCTCCTGTGATCACGAGGTGCCTTCTCTTCACATTCTTCTTTACTTTCATATTCAATAGGTGTAAAACCCATTTTCTCCAAGTCTAAATTATCTATTTCACCATATTTCTCAGGGCACCAACGTAAGAAGAAACAGTACAGACTATCCACACTGAAATAGTTTTTTGAAAAAAAAAAAAAAAAACTCTTGAGTGAAAAGAAGAAAGAAAAGAAAAAAAAAATTTAGGAAACATTCAATACAATTTAGAACATAATTGATGATTAAAAAAAAAACATTAGAAGTTTAAATTAAAATACATGGAACAATTTTTAAATGAGTTAACATCGTGAACATAACTAAGCAGTCATAAATTTGTCAAATGCAATTTTTATAATAAAATGAAAATTGAGAAAAAGAAAACTAACATTAGTTAATATTCTTATTACTTCAAAAATGGCAGCATCTTTATTTTTTTTTTTTTTACATAATATGTCACGTCTCAGGGAAAATCTCTAAATTATACAACATATTTACACTACATAAAACACCCAAATTTTTCTTCTAAAACTACTGAGATATTTTATCTGCAATATGCTTGGAACAACTATTTTCAATAACAATTTTAAGAAACTGCACAAGTATGAAAAATTAATATGTAAATCAAAATTATAATTTAAACTAACCCCTAATTCCCTTTAATTCTCTCTGTTTTAAAAATCATAATAACTTCTCTGGATTGTGTCACTTCTATATCATTCCATTTTGCACACCCTGTGCAGTACTGATGATGTAATAATTGGGAACTGAAACTTTTAACTCAAATCAAAACTTTTCTCTTTGTGTGCTTCCATATTGACTAACTAGGCACTTCAGCTTCTTTCTGTGGGCTGCTTGGTCGCTATTTTCATTGTGTGCACTTTCTATTGCAATACTTTCCAAAATGTAAATGATCTTGAATAAGCACGACTAGAGTGCCAAGTAATTGTGGCCACAAATGTCAACTAGAAAATAAAAATGGAATTAAAATTGCCTCGACTACCAAGTTTCTTTATCTTATATAGCTATTATGGATTGACACTGCTCCATCTTTTCCTTGCATTTATTATTACATTTATTTTTACAAAAAATTAATTCAAGGTGTTATTATCATTATGTATAAGATTTATATTGAATTGTTTTCTTAAGATATTATATCAATGTTTTCTATTGAATTTTTATATTTTTTTTAAAATATGTCAATGTATTGTTAATTAACTACAATCAGAAGACTGAATGTAATTATACTACTTTACTCATGAATTGTATATTTTCTACTTTTTACATGAAAAGAAGTTTCTCATCTAGAGACTTTAAAAAACATTCAATTTCAGCTATTTTTGAGAAAAGGACTCTAATACAAAATTCCACAGGACATTCTTATTTCAGGACTCTAAAACGTGCAATTTTTTTTTAAGACTATAGTGTTTAAAGTATTGAATTCTAAATTTTACCACTTTCAGTGAAATGTCAAATTGATTCAAAATATCAGTCAAAATTCTACGATGATAAATTTTTGTTTGTTTATAAGTTGATGTTCTGTATTTTCAAAATTATATCTTTCCTTTTACATTTTGCTGCTCTACTGCTTTTTTCTTCCACCCTGCTCACCCAACCTTTTTTTTAAGGGGAGGGGGGTATGTAAGATAAAACAAAACATGATAGCTGTTTTAAAAACTAATTGGCGATCTCAAAATTAATATGCTAAATTTGATGATTTCTCCCTAAATTCATCTGTTCTCCCAGGTTCGAAATCATTTGAAATTATGCAACGCTGCTTGAATAACGATAACTAAAAGTAAAACTGACTTTCAGATTCTTTTTTGCATCTATACAGTATAAATTCTGCTTCGCGAGGAACTATGTTCCTTTTCTCCTGACTTCTGCCATGAAAGCATATCTGCACCGCTTATGCTTTCCTGCCTGAAATGGTGTCGCATTTTTCTATGCCACATATAAGAAATTATTATAATTGCTATGATTAAAAGGTATATTATCTACAAGGAATTATTTTAGTGTGCCTGCAAATCTGCAAATGAAGGTGTTAATTGGCTGAATTTAGTTTGGTATCAACTCTGTTCCTTTTGCCTTACCATTCTGCCATCCTGACTGTTTGGAAAATATGACATATATATTAAACACAAATATAT
>KK121797.1:80141-105473 GCA_000611955.2 Stegodyphus mimosarum
CTTGACAAATATTTTCAATTTTTTTAACTATAAAATTTAAAGTGAAATTTGATATCTTTTTTAGAAAACTTTCATTTTTTTTAAATGTGAAAATGTCAGACTTCTAACATGATATGAATAGTTCTTAATAACAAAACTCTTTAATCACATTACAATTTTAAAAAAAAATTACATTTATAAAAAAGAAATATAACTCTTAAAATATTAGTAATATAATAATAATCCATGAAATAAAAAAATATTTTTGGCATTTGCCTGCTTGGGAAAATATCAATTTTTCAAAGTTCAAAAGACTCCAAAAAAGTTTCATGAAAATATCATCAGGTTTACAGATATTTTAAAATATGTGACAACAAATACTATACTTCGAATTGTCAAATGAACTCATTTTTTATACCAAGCCCTAATATTTTTAGAAATATAGGATATGTGCAAGATATATGGTTTAAAATTGAGATATCCTGAAAATTGGGATAGAAAAGAATGTTCTATAATTGAAAGTTGAAATAAAAAACTGAAATTTTGAAATCAAATGTAAAACAAAATAATTTACAAAAGGTACAAAATTCAATATCGCTATAAATTATTAATGTAGTTGCTCGAAATAAATGTAAGGTATTTTTCCCCTCCTTACTGTATGTCTTCATGATATAATTGGAAGCCCATTCAATAGGAAGGTCCTCGAAGAAGCGGTGCCCAAACTATTGAGTTGATCAGAAAGTCATGTCGTATTTTGCTAACAGATGTCGTTAGTGTGTTTTTTGGAATAAAAGCACCTCACTGAAATACTATATAAGGTCACACTTCTAACCCATTCAATGAAAAGAAAAGTGTTTAATTCGAATGGGTTGGATAGATTTTATATAGAGTTGAAAATGGAGGAAAAAACTTGGTTTTCGCTATATTTTGCTTTTTATTTCCACAAAGGCAATAATGCGACGCAAGCTTGTGAAACGTTGCGTAAAATTTATGGGGACGATGCTCTAATGACATGTCAGTACCAGCGCTGGTTTGCGAAATTCCGTTCTGGCGATTTTGATGTGAATGATGCACCTCGGTTAGGAAAGCCATTGGAGGCTGATGATGATGAATTAAAGGCAATGGTTAAGTCTAACCCACGGTACATGACATGAGAGATTGCAGAGGCACTATACATTGCTCAATCAACTGTTCACGACCATTTAAAGTAGCTCAGATTCATAAGCAAGCTTGAAGTTTGGGTTCCTCATGAGCTGAAGGAAATCATTTGGTGAAGTGTTTGAGCATCGGCCATTCCCTTCTTAAGCATGAAGAAAACGACCCTTTTCTGAAGCACATGGTCACTGAAGATAAGAAATGGATTGTGTACAATTCACATGGTCTTGGAAACAGTGCGATGAATCACCTCAATCCACGTCCAAAGTGAACATTCACCAGAAAAAGGTCATGCTGTTAGTGCGGTGGGATTTCAAAGGTGTTGTGCATTTCGAGCTCTTACCAAAGAACTTGTGAATCATAAAGGCGTTGTGTTTCACCAAGACAACACAAGACAACACACAAGTTTGGTTATCTGCCAAAAGCTGTTGGAGCTTGGCTGGGATGGGTAGTAGTCACCCACTGTACTCGCCTGGCCTTGCACCTTCAGACTGCCATTTGTTTTGCTCTTTGCAGAACTCCTTGAATCATAAAACATTCAATTTCGATGAGACTATAAATTGGCACCTGGTACAGTTTTTCGCTTCTAAAGACACGTCATTCTACCAGCATGGATTTATGAACCTTGTTGAACGATGACAAAAGGTCATCGAACAAAATGCTCAATACAATATCAAATTAATTCTTATTTTTATAGGAATAAATCATCTTTGAAAAACATCATAAAAATATGACATGACTTTTTGATCAACCCAATAAAAGGTGGAAAAAAATAGTTTGTTGGATTACCTCCTCTCCAGTTGCCCTTTAAGAAGGGGAGTATGCAAGGTATTCTCTCCCTTCTTACAATGCGCCTTTATGGTGTAATTGTAAGTATGTCCAGTTAGCAATGGGAAGATCTGCAGTTTGAATCCTGGCAAGGACACTACTACACATTTCTCATGTGCACTGCTCCAAAATAAACCTAACAACTCTACAAAATTGCATCAAATTATCATTTAAGAACATCTGAACCTTATATATAAATGACAAGATAATTCAAATTATAAAAACATATTTTATAATATCAAACTGAATAAAAATATTTACTTTTGAGCAAAAAAGAATCTACTGCAACACAGAAGAAAATGAAACAAGGATGTAATACTCTTACAGGAATGACAATTGGTCATCGAATTCAGAAAATTAAAATTTAATTATACTTTCATCTCCTAAATTTCAAAATTTTAGAGAAAGCATTATGGCACACAAACTAACTTACACACACATTTTTCTTTTAGAATTCAGGAAATTTTCAAGAGAAAAGTTCCTGAATTCTAAAAGAAAAATTTTGTAGGAAAAGACTAGCTTTCATGGCTTAATTACAATGCTTATAGCAATATCTAGAATTATAAGAATGATTCTATATTAAAGAGATTCTGTTTACACATACAGTAAATGCAAACTTTTTCCCTGTTTTTGAACACTGTGAATGATATCTATGACAATACCTTATTTACCACATTGACAATAACTTATAAATATTTTGATCAGCTTTGCTGACCCTATTTACATAACACAGTAATCTCAGTTCTACCACTGAATTGATATAAATATGCACATGAAAAAGAACTGATATGTATAAAATTTTAGTTATAGAACATGTCCTGTCTTCAAGACAGGCATAATGGCCTTATGTTGAATTATTTAAATTACCTAAGCATGCAGCATAATACCTTGATATAATTTGTGAAAAAATTATCTATATATATTATCATTGCAGGAAATGCTCAATTGCGAATGCTACTAACATTCAAAGGTGATTTTAAGTTTCTCGGTGGTCTTTAGTCTCTCCACCAAAAATATATAAAAATCACTTTAAAAACTACATGCTTGTTTTAAGATACTTATTTCAATAAATGCATGTATGCTGTGATAACAACTGACATTACTAGTCAACCAAAGAAGATAACACTCTGTATTCTGAGGAACATTAAAATAGTAGGAAATATATTTTATTTAATATATGTAACTAATTTAATACCTGTCTTTAGGAATGCTAAACCAATATTCTGGCTTCATTTGCTGGCCAAAATGAACCACAGGACTAGTACGCTGCAGTGTTTTATCAATGGGTTCACCCATTCTTAAACATAAGTAGAGAGGTGTGTCACAGAATGATTTAGCTGGACGGGGTATCAATTCTGAAATTTTAATCATAAATCAATAAGTTTCCAAAATATTTGAATAAACCTTTAAAGGCTGAAGAAACATATATTATAAATAACATAAATAATAATCTAAAACTACAGAAAGGCAAAAGAACAAAATTACAAACCCATATCTTCCTCCAAAACATCCAGATTGTGATAATTTGAGAGGCATGTAAAAGTACAAATAAAAAGTGCTGATGTTACAATCAACAGCAATATAAACAACATACTAAAAATATTTCCAGATTTAGTTTGGTATCTTTCAGAAAAATAATATTAAATACATTAGAACAGGCAGAAATACAATACTATGGTTTTTAGAATTAGTATCAATCTTAAAATAAATCAACATGCTTATAACAAAAATTGAAATATTCTCCATTAACAATACATGAATTCAAGTGTTAATGTTTCATTTTACTTCAAATAAACTACTATTATTCATTACTTTAAAATGATCAGTAACAGAAAGATAATAGTCTTTACACAGTTCTTCTGTAATTACGTAATCATTCATTGCCAAAATACGTAGAGGCTAGCTTCTTCTCAACCCTAAACACATTTGAAATTTCAGTATGAATAAATTAACCCAGCTAAAAATTCTTTTAACTTAGAAATCATTAATGGTAATAAAGAAATCAGGTTGTGCAATTATTTTTATGAAAAAAATATGAGCTGCTGAGGTAATGACAGTTGAAGGAACAATCTAGCATAAGATAATATAAAATATGATCTGCTAGACCATTTAAATATTATATTATCAAAACAGCACAGAGCAAACATTTATGCAGTTCTTAATGACACCTTTTTTTTAATAAAGCTATACATGTTTACAGTTCCAATAAGCTTAACCCTCCAAACAACCAAGCCTTTGGCCCCAGAAAACTAAAATTTTCTCAAAAAGACCATCAGTAAATGGTATTTTCTTCTTATTATTACTATAATTATTATTATTATGATATTCCAAAATAACCCTTCTACTTTGACCTTTTTTTCCTTCTAATAGCTATACTAAATTAATTGTCTGACACACTTCAAGATGTACAAACATATACATACATATAACTAGGCCAAACATACGGTTAAAGGAAGAAAATATTAAATAATGATTATTCAGAAATAAAGTAATATTTTAATTACATGTGACAGTTTAGATATTTCCAAAATCCATCTATAATTAATTTTTAAATGAAAATTTGATAAATTATTTATCTGTACCACTTCATTCTTTTTAAAAAATAAATCTTTATAAAAATAACTCATTTTCTATGTTATGTAAAAAGCAACATACCGATAATAAAACCTAGCATAAAAAAAAGGAGCTACAGAAAATTTATTTTAAATTTCATCAGTTTGAGAATGATATAAATACGCATTTACCAATAAAAATATTCCCTCATAAGGTGCTAAAAACTTCCATGCCAATATCGGAATTTTTTCTGTAATATTCACAATTCATCATTCATGATTAAGCAGCAAATATACTAGAATCTCATGCTCACAGCAAATATATATCATGTACTCATAATAGATGGAATCAAGCAATTGCTTTATCTCAAACTTTGTCCAAAACCTGATAAAATCCAATCAAAAACTATCAGAAAGATTCTGTACACTGATGATTCACCTGAAGGTGAACTTTCAGAGGTATATAAAAATCAGTCTTTGATTTATGTAACAAATATGAATGATCAAATGTGTCAAAGGAAGTTTAGAGAAAAGAGCAACCAATTAAAAAAATCCATACATAATCAAGAAAATGCAAAGCTTCACGAATGAAAATTAAAATTCACTGATAAAAGACCGGAGACAACTTCAGCACTGGTTATGATTAGCACACAGTAAGATATGTATGTATGCAGAAAATTGCATCAAAATTTATACCTAAAAAATTAGATGCAAATAGTAAAATAAGACTTTACACTTCAATGGATATTCTGTATCTTATCAGTAGTAAAGCAGCATTAATCAAAATTTAAACATCATAAAGGAGAAATATAAATATGATCACGAACTTTTTAAAGAAAAATAAATACTTGGCCATCAGAACAGAATTTATTTCAATAACTAATTCAGAAAAAGGTATATGAGGTTTGGAATTTGCAAAATGCTACAGACACCTCTTTTCAAATCAGTATGCTCTCAATTAATAAAACATTCCAGAAGTCATAAGCAGCACTACTCTGCATAAATCAAATAATAAAACTAAAGGTATAATAAGATACCATACTGGACTGGTAGTTTCAGCATAAAAATCTCCTAACCCACTTAATGTATTTCATCTAGAAATTTTAAATAATATTAGGAAGCTGCAGGTTTGGCATCCTCCTAATATACCTCCATACAACTTCTAGCTCTCCAATCTAAAAAAGTCCTAGGACTGAGGATTTGAAAGAGATAATGTCAAATGCAAGCAAACTGGAAATCTTGAAAACCTTTCTAGTAACAAGGAGACCTGAGAAAAGTGTGTTTTAATTCTGCAATACTTAATCTAGAAATCAAACAACAAAAAATAGCATTATATTTGCATATTTTCACAGGACTAGTTTCGATAGTTTTACAGAACCATCATCCTCAGCTGTCAAAGCACAAATGAACAAGATAAGAATGGCTGGTCAGAAGTTAAGCTACTGGCACCATCTATTAACGAAACAAGAACTAAAACATAATTTCCTTAATGGCTGAAGGCAAAGATAGATTAGAATTAGGATCGTTAACTAGAACAGAAAAAATTTTTTGAATGTGAAATGCCTCTAGAAAATCAAGTTCACAAATGCAAGATGTTTTCTGAATAATTTTGGCTTCAAAAAAATTGAAGGTGCGTTTTTCAGACCAACAATGCTGTGCAACAGAGGACTTCTGTGTTTCCCTTTTTCTAACATATGCCTCATGTTCCTTAACATGAAATTTTAAGGCTTTCTTAGTTTGACCAATGTAAATAAAACCACACTGGCAAGGAATTCCTACAAATACCCCAAGAATTCATATCCGGTATGGTGTTCTTGAGTATGGAACTCTTAATTTTATTGATAGGAAAATAAACAACCCGAAAGTTAAGTTTCTGTAAAATATGTGCAGTTTTATAGCTAAATGATGGAAAGAAAGGAATGACAGTAGAATTCATATATCCTAAAACAAGAGTGTACCTTTTGGTGAGTTCAGACAAGAATTTTTTAACTGCTTGCCTAATAATATTGGGTGAAAAGCCCCTGTCAATAGCTACTGCTTTTAAATAATTTAGTTCTTGATCAAGAGCCAATTTGGAGGAGCAAACTTGAAGTGCATGGAAAGCATAGGAACAGAATGAAGCTAACTTTTGTTTAGTCCCCCCCCCCGGGATGACATGACATGAAGTGTGGTGCAAGGAAACCAATGAAGGTTTATGGTAAACCGTGGTACTGAAGTTGGATGTGTTACATGTGACCAAAATGTCGAGGAAAAGAAGAGAATTGCATGTCTCAAGTTCAAAAGTGAACTGAATAGCAGGATCAATGGAATTGATTGCTGAAAAAACTTCGTTTAAATCATCTTTATTGCCGTGAAATAGGATAAAAGTAATGTCTACATAGTGGAACCATACCGGGAAATTTAAAGTTTCAAATAATTTTGATTCACAATAATGCATGTAGATATCAACCAGGATGGGACTGAGTGTCTTCCCATGGTTAATCCCTCAGTTTCCTTGTAATACTTATCTTGGAAACCAAAATACCTTTGTTTCAAATGGAGCTGAGTGATGGAAATTAGCTCATCAATTTCGATGCAAGAGAAATGAAATTCACAAAGTCTGGTTTCTAGACATCTTAATGCACCCTCCACTGGAACGTTGGTGAATAATGATTTGACATCAAAAGAAACTATGATTTCTTTTGATGGTTTTCTCATGGTTTCTTTTGATGTCAAAAGAATGTTCCAGTGGGTGATGGTTTGACCATCATTTCTTTTCTCGTGGTTTCTTTTGATTTAAATAAAGTTCTTTCAACAATGAATTCCATTGATCCTGCTATTCAGTTTACTTTTGAACTTGAGACATGCAATTCTCTTCCATTCCTCGACATTTTGGTCACACATAACACATGCAACTTCAGTACCATGGTTTACCATATACCTTCATTGGTTTGCCTTCCACCACACTTCAAATCATGTCATCTGGACTAAAGAAAAGTTAGTTTCATTCTATTCCTATGTTTTCTACGCACATCAAGTTTGCTCCTCCAAAATGGCTCTTGATCAAGAACTAAATTATTTAAAAACAGTAGCCACTGACAGGGGCTTTTCACCTAACATTATTAATCAAGCAGTTCAAAAATTCTCATCTCAACACACCAAAAGGCACACTCCTGTTTTAGGTTATAAGAATTCTGTTGTCATTCCATTCTTTCCATCATTTAGCTATAAAACTGCACACATTTTACAGAAATTTAACTTTCAGGTTGTTTATTTTCCTATCAATAAAATTAAGAGTTCCATATTCAAGGACCCCATGCCAGACATGAATTCCTGGAGTATTTATAGGATTCCTTGCCAATGTGGTTTCATTTACATAGGTCAAACTAAGAGAGCCTTAAAATTTCGCGTTAAGGAACATGAGGCCTATGTTAGAAAAAAGGAAACACAAAAGTCCTCTATTGCCCAGCATTGTTGGTCCAAAAATCACACCTTCAATTTTTCTGAAGCCAAAATTATTCAGAAAACATCTTGCATTTGTGAACTCGATTTTCTAGAGGCATTTCACATTCAAAAAAATCTGTCTGTTCTAGTTAATGATCCTAATTCTAACCAATCTTTGCCTTCAGCTTTAAGGAAATTATGTTCTAGTTCTTGTTTCATTAATAGATGGCACCAGTAGCTTAACTTCTGACCAGCCATTCTTATCTAATCACTATATTTTATCTCGTTCATTTGCGCTTTGACAGCAGAGGATGATGGTTAAGTAAAACTACAGAAGCTAGTCCTGTAAAAATTTACAAATATAACATTGATTTTTGTTATTTGACTTCTAGATTAATACTTGTTTGGCATGTTATTCTATCTTAATTCTACAATACTTGTTTGAAAGCGTTAAAGTTCTCATTCACAAGGTTAAGTGCCTTTTCATTAGACCTTGCATGAAAGTGTGTAGCCTTTAAAACACATATACACCAAATTTAAATTTCAGAAAAACATTTTACACCTCTGCAGTTTCTAACAAATTTAAATGAGGGAGATACAGAAATAAATTTCAAATAAACTAATACAAAATAAGTTATAAAAATGTGCACATATGAAAAAAAGAGAATTCAGATATTTAATTGCATATATATATATTTTGAAGAAAATGCTTTTTATTTTACTTTTGTTTTTACTTTTTGGTTGTTTGCAGTGAGATAGGGGATGATATCATGCAATTGTTTTTAATGTGTTTTTGTAGTTTGAAAATTGGATAGTATCAGAACATTGATCTGGTCTACCAATTAATTGGAATGTGAAATTGGATTATTTTTGTCCATCTGCCTTGCGAGAGCAAAACTAGTTCAATCTGAACATTCTAATAACTTGACCATTTGACCTTGAGTTCTTCACTTTTGCTTAAATTCTAAATTTGTTCTTGCTGGTTCTCAACTTTTTCTTTTGCATCTTTGTTATACTTTGGAAGGAATTTCAGTACTTAATATAATTTAATAATAATGTAATTTTACTGCTAAAGTACAATTAATGCTTTGGTTTAGATATTTATATTTTTAAGATTTTTCTAAATTCCTTTTCCTACACACACACAAAAGTTTACAAATTTCACACCTAGGATTATGAACTATTAAAGTTGCACAGTATTCTGTTGTATGTTGTGTACTGCAAGATTTATTAGCAGTTTTTAAATTTCTTTGGTTCAAAATTTATTTAAATATTTGCTTTAAATTTATTCAATGGTTTTTCTTGTTTCTTATTTCAGTAATTCTTACTTTATATTGTTTATTTTTACAGTAACTTTTGTTTTAGGTTCATGTCAAAGCAGGCTACATGATTAATTAAAATTTCTAAAAATTAATTTTATACTTTATTGCATTTTTAATGGTTTTTAATTATTAATTTGGATTTTATTTTATTTGGCACTTTTTTCATTTATTTCAAGAATTTATAATTATCCACATATAAAAAAAAAGCATGGCTCTTTTTTCATCAATTTGTTATTTATAAGTTATAATATACATATATAGAGAGAGATACAGTAAAATAATATAATAAAAATAAAAATAATATAACAAATTGATGAAAATTCTTATATTATTTTACTCAAATGTTTTATCTGTGTTTCATTTTTCATGTACATACTTCTTGTTAGACTGCTGACTTCCCTTTTATGATTTATTATCTCTCGATTATATACATATATATATCTTACATACATATACATATATATATCTTACATACATATACATATATATATCTTACATACATATACATACATACATACATATATATGTAAGATATAAGAAAATATGACAGCTGCTTTAAAAACTAATTGGCAATCTTAAACTTAACATTCTATATTTGGTGATCTCCTCCTTAATTCATCCGTTCTCCCAAATTCGAGATCTTTCGACGTTACATAACGCTGCTTGAAAAAGGGCAAACCAAAACTAATATTAAGCAATCATAGCTGTTCCTAGAATCCCACCTACTCTGGTATAAACACTCTTTTGCTACAAATATTCTGGTGAGCTAATTACGTCATTCCCTTCTGCTAGCTTCCACCTTGCTAATAACTCCTCACTTTGCTTCCTTGTCTAAAGTGGCTTCATCTAAGAATCAATGTAAATAGCAATTTATCATCTTTCATTATGATTGAATCATAGAACTATATCATATTTCATTATGACCAGATAAACATCTATGGAGATGTTATATTTATGAAAATAAAGACTGGAAATTCTTCAAGTTCATGTTTTGTAATTTTCATATGATCAGCTACGATGACTGCAGGCTAATTCCTCCTTCAATGCTTATCGAAATCATCGCATATATATATATATATATATATATTGTGTGTGTGTAATCAGTACATCAATATATGTAATCAATAAATACATAAATCTTATTTTATAAAATGTGGAATACTGCTGTAAGGAATTAAATGATTCAGCAAATCAGAAGAAATATTTTGTGAATATTAAGATTTTAAAATTTATTATTATATGCTTATAATACAATCTTTCCATAAGCATTTTGAGCTTCTCCCGAGGAAATCAAGAGTTAATAATGTGCTCACAGCATTTTGAAAAGTCTTAAAAATTTCTAAAAATGAATTTTAGGAATATAGTTTCACCATAATAAAAAATTATAATTCCTAAAAATGCTCAATTTGGATAAATATTCCGAATTAAAAAAAATAAATTAACATAATTTTACCTCATTAAAACTCAATACAATAGAGCAACACAAAAAGTTGGTTTATTAAAAACAGAGAAATTTTTTTTTGGGGGGGGGTTACAAATTTCAGAAAACTTACTATAAAACTAAAAACATGAGATAGTTATAAATTAAAAGAAAAGTAATTATGACATAAATTTAACATGCTTTTCCTTCATTGAAAATAAATAATAGCTACACATTATGTATTTAATTCTACTGTACAATTCAAGAATTATCAATTTATAAAATATAAAGTTTTAAAAAATTCTTCCAATGTTTTAATTTGACAGGGTATTAAAATTCCACAACTCTTAGTGAATTTTCATCAGTACATTAGTAAATTATTAGTAATATAGTGTAAAAACTCATTGATAAAACAGAATTTGTATAATCAAATTAACACTTAATATCAAGCCTTGCAGGTAACACTTAATATCAAGCCTTGCAAAAAGTTTCCCCATTTCCTGCTCATATTTGCTGTTACGAATAAAAATTATTTTATTGTTAACAGCTACACATACAAAATGTAAAAAGATTAATTACAAACTTACAGCTTGTAATTGTCAAACATTTTGCTCTTAGAATTTAAAGATATAATTTACTGAAGCTGAAGGATTCACACAATTAAAATACTGCATTCATTTTCTAAAGTTCAGTAACCAAATATTATTATATAACCAATTTTTAATGCTCAGAAAACCCTGTCTTGAAATTGTCATAAAAAATTAAGATAAATTTAATTAATAATTCCATTTACATGTGACTGGAATCAGAGTATATAATTCCAGATACCATAAATTTTAATTTATGTCAAATCAATGTACTGTAAGAAATTTTTAAACTTAGTTCCTTAAGCATTCAATTTTTGAAAGAAATTAAAAATAAATTTTCAGACAATATTTTTAATGTCATATGTTTAACAAATGAAATTACAAAGTCACTGAAACATGAGATTTCTACACTTGTAAAATGACATTAAACACAATAAAAATATAAATTAATATAATAAAATCCAAGCATCCTAAATTTAAATTATAAGTTTAAATATATTAAAAGCATAAATTTAAAACTTACTGTCCACTGGAGCAAAAAGTTCTGGTTTTTCGTCAACCATATTTACATATGTAGGACCACTCTGTTTAGGCTTCTCCATCTCTGACATGGATTTTACTGTTTTTTCAGCATTTGGAGATTTTACAGTTGGACTTTTGAGCTTAAAGTCTGGTAAAGAAGTGAAAGCAGGAAGAGACATTCTACGTCCACCATGAGGATTAGAAAATAGACCATCTGTAATAGATAACCTTTTAAGTCCTTTATGTAATTTATGTTTAGTTTTCTCAAAATTAGACTTCTTTTTAGGCGAAATTGCATCAACAGTCAAAGTTAAATTATCATCATCTGATATAGATGCTTTTCTAGATCCTGGGGCATCATCTGATTCCAGTGAAGAAGAAGCAGACAATGGAGGCTTTGTAGTTCTTTTAAAATCCTTTGTTTCTACAGCTTCAGGTTCTGTAGACACAGAAATGTCAATATCTTCTACAGCAAGTGGAGGTGATTCAGTTTCATCCTCTTCTTCAACATCAGCATTTTCACAGATTTTTGACAGGCTATCTTGGAATGAATTACTAATTTTCATTCCAAGGTCTCCATGTCTTACACCAACTTCAGCAGAACTATATCGACGAGGAGGTTTAGATTTTTCATTTTTCACTAGTTTTTCATTGTGAGATTTGCTCTTCCTCATTAAGACTTTTGTTGAATGATAAACATCCACTTTTAACTCCCCTGTGCTAAAAAGAAAAAAGAAAAAAAATTAAGATGATTTTCTAAATTTCTCATTACTGTTATATTAAAGAGAACACTGATGCAAGATATGAAAGTTGATTTCAGTTTGACGTTTAATGCTCAATTTCAAATACAAATTCATGCAAACTGATGGACAATTAATTAATATGTTTTTTCCCATTACAAAAATATATTGGTCTCCATAAATGTATGAAACACTGTCCCTGAACTTGCCTCTTTCATCTTATAAAATGTGTCACACTATTTACTTCAATAGTAATTACCAAAGGCTGAATATCACCAATTATTAAAACAAAAAGAATCAATTAAAATATTAATGATTTTTAAAATCTCAGAAATAACAAAAAAGCAAATTATATATGTTTATATAATTTCAATTAATATAAAATTATATCTATTTACAAAGTATGAATAAGATGATATCTGATTCTGTGTGAATTTTTAGTTGTTCTAGCTTTATTTGAAAGCAGCAGTTTCAGTGCAAGAAATTTTGATGTATATGATTGTAAGCTGTATTCACAATACACAAATTGTATGGTGATGCTTAATTAGCAGGCAGATGCTAAATTTAACGAGTCCAGTAACATTAATGATTGTCTTCAAACACCACCACACTTATCCTTGCAGTAAGCACTCTTGAATCAAGAGTTCTCAAAGTTTGCTAAAATTGACCAAACAAGTGATAATATAAAAAGATGTGAAGAAAAGCAATTAAATAAAAAAATAAGTTTACCTATGAAGTTCTGAGAAGTATTTAAAATAAAGATGACGAAATTATTTGATTTCCGTTTCAAAATGCATGACAATCATGTTATTTTGTACACCGCAGCTATGATTAAAGAACGAAAAATTCAAATATAAAGCTAAATAAAGGGAATTTATTTTCTATTCTTAAATTTTGTAATTAAATTATAAATACAACAAATTTTAAACAGAAATTATATCAAGAGATATGATGTGAATTTAAATTATCTGTTCTTTATAAACAAAACAAAAAATCTAACACTGTTATGAATTTGAAGTTTTTCTCATCGCTAGCATTTATTTCTTTGGACTTTTGTGGCAACACTGCACTCGCGGCACTACAGCAGTCTACTAATTTCGACGGATATCATGAAACAAATACCATTAAATAAAAATTAGTGGAAACAAAATTTCAAATAAGAAAACTACATCTGAAGTATATTTCTACAATGATTAAGAAAGATCAAATAGGAAAGTCATAAAATGACAGAAAACAAATAAATTTTTTTCAATAAAATATAAATGTAGCTTCGTTAAAAATAATTGTGTAATATTACATGAAATAAATAAATTTTTAAGTATAATTAATGCATAGTAAGCATAAGATTAGCACATCTTGTAAGTGTGGTATATTGGCCAAACAAAAAGAGTGTTAAAATTTCTTGTTGAGAAATATGAATCTTATGTTGGAAAAGAAGAAAAAAAAGTCTTCAATAGCAAATCATTAGCTGGAAACTTAACCACAATTTTGATTTCGATTCTACAAAAATTGTCCATAAATTCTTCTTTAGTTGATGAGTTGGATTTCCTTGAAGATTTTGACATTCACGAAAATTTCTCATTTTCAGTTAATGACATTAAATTTCCTAAACCTTTAAGAATTATATCTTGTTTTTTCACACTTTTTTATTATTCTCCTTGACAGATAGTGCTACATTTGCTTCGCCCCCCCCCCATCATTTTCAACATCAATAGTGTCACTATTTTTTCCATTTTGTTACGTGTTTTTTTTAATCCCTCCATAAAAAGACAAATCTGTTTCATTGCCCTCAAAATCATAAAATTTTATTCCAAGTCTACAAAAAAATAAGGATGATGTTTTGCAAAATCATAAATTTTGCATTGGTGTGTTTCTCTTTCAATTTCAGTACATACATGTTAAAGTGTGAAATGGTCAAGATAATACCTTAAAATATCTTTATAATTTAATGAGTAGAGGGCAATAAATACTTTAAAAAAAGATGACAAATTATGAATATAATGTTACACTCACGTTTGTGAAAATTGCAACACCAAGAAGGAATCGTCATAATTGATTGCAATTTAATACACAGTTGAGTGGTAGTGGTACAAATAAATGATTAAATGTTCAAAGCAAACAAACAAGAACAAGAGATCAGAATCAGTATTTTGTGTGGCCACCACGCGCCGCAATAAGTGCTGCTACACGACGTGGCATGGAGTCAAACAAAGTTTGAATGTCTGACTGAGGAAGAGCATTCCATATCGTTTGTACGCGTACCCAAAGTTCGTCTGCAGACGCAACAGGACGAGGATCACGAGCAAGACGCCGACCAATGACATTCCACACATGTTCAATTGGCGACATATCCGGGGAACACGCAGGCCAAGGAAGAAGCTGTACCTGCTGCGCTGCAAAGAAGGATTTAACAATCCGAGCAGTATGAGGGCGGGCATTGTCCTGTTGAAATACAGCGCCTGGCAAGCTTTGAAGGAAGGGAACAGCTTCGGGCTGTAGAACTTCACGGATATACCGGTTGCTGTTCAGATTGCCCACAATTCGTAGCAATTGAGATCGTCTATGATATGCTATGGCGCCCCAGACCATAACTCCGGGTGTTCGTCCACTGTGGCGTTCGATAATGCACTCCGGAAGGTGGCGTTCACCGGCATAGCGTCTGACACGAATGCGGCCATCATGGTACCACAAATTAAAGCGGGATTCGTCAGAAAACACGACATGCTGCCAATCAGCACGCCAGTCTCTATGCTGATTGGCCCATTGTAGCCGCAGGCGGCGATGGTCGTGCGTTAGGGGGATCCTGTATAAAGGAGTCCGTGCGCGCAGTCCACACTGCAGCAGACGTCTACGAATTGATGAAGCACACAATGAAACACCTGTAGCTATTGACCACAGTGCTGCCAATTGTCTAGAGGAAGCTGTACGGTCCGTCCGCGCCATGCGGACCAGGTGTCTATCATCGCGAGCTGACGTCACATTTCGGGGTCCACTCCCGGATTTCCGAGTTGTCCGACACTCGTCCGTCCACTGCTTCCAAACGCGCATCACTGTGCTGCTGTTACGCTGCACACGAGAGGCTACTGCACGATACGACAATCCAGCTTCACGAAGGCCGATGATTCTCCCTCGTTCAAACTCTGTAAGTTGTTCAAATCTCGCTCTCTTTCGTCGACGAGGCATAAGTACAGATTGAGTTAACGTTTACCACTAGCAGATAACCACCGATAACCATACACGCCTCGCTACAGCCGTCTATTTATTCGGATCCATCAGCCGTTCAGAGGGCGCTGCTCAGCATACGCATGCGCTACGGATTTGCAATTCTAATCATTTGCACATCATGCACAATTTTGCATTTCCTGAAAATTTCAGCTCACTCGCGTAAGTCCTTCATGGTGTTGCAATTTTCACAAACGTGAGTGTATTTAAGTGAATGTATATCCCATAAATATTATTTAAAATGGTAAACTGCACTTCTTAAAATAAAATATGTAAATAAATGTAAAGGAAGTTTTAAAAAATTTTCTTTCAAATAAATCTTAGAAAGTTTTTAAACTATAGAAGACTATATCCCATGATTTTCAATTATGGTTTTTCATCCAAAGTAAGAAATCGCTTAAACATGTTATAAGCCAAAGGAGCAACATTTTGAAAAGCAGATTTTGTTTTTATTATTTGATAAATTAGAGTACTTCTTGCACTCTGAACAAACTATTCTTAAATAAAAAAATACAGTTTAGCTCTCTCTCGAATAAAAATACATCAGTCATTTTATTTTTGGGACAACCGTTAATTTTAATTAAAGCTGCTTCTGAAACTGTTCTAACTTTGACAATCGGCCACTAAATTTAAAGACTGGTAATGTAAATATTAAAGAGCAGATAACAACTCATTATGAGAATACTATGTGATTCGTTTAATCTCACTTAATTGTATCATTAAAAATGCCCTAAATACGGCCTTATCTCCAGTTTAATCTATGCATCATCATAGAACTATCTCATATACAGTTAAACAGATGACAATCAACTAGGGAAACAGTTCAGCAAAAAAAAAGACAGCGAATAGCAGTTTCCATTTCAAGGCAGTAATTGTACTATCATTCATCATTTTTACTGTGCATGGCCCTGAAAGAATCACATCTTTTTACTACTTATCAGTACTGAATATTTCTGATGCAAGGAAAGCTATATACAAGGGTGGCAAAACTCTCCTCAGAAGCTGCAACTAGATTTTATGAAAATCACTAGTCCATATTTACATAATTTTAAAAGTAGCAAAATAGGTTTCAAATGGAAAGAAATGTTTGAAATACATTAATCAGAACTTCCAGTTTTTTATGTAATTAATGTGACTATACATAAATATCAATGTATAATTCTTATTTCTCCAGTTCCACATTAAAAAAAAAAGTACTCTTCTGTTATCAGGACTGGATTCAGAAATGTATATATAAATGCATGTATGCATATGTATATGTATATATGTGCATATATGCATACATAAACACATACATCCATACACACATGCATATAGACATACATTTCTGAATCTGGTCCTGATAACAGAAGAATACCAAATATGTTCTTATGATGTACAAAGCTGAAACTATTGAAGATGCAAGTGAACCCCTTCTTTTTTGAGAAAAGAAAATAAAACATTTTCTTCTGATTTCCCCCCCCCCCCAACGTTTTTAAAAATTATTTTTTAGTGGTTTTAGCAGATTAAAACTGAAACTGAAAGAATAAGCAATGGCCTTTACATACAATAATGCAAAAATATTTTCATCTGAATAAAAAATAAGGAATTAATTCAAAAAAAGATGCAGTAAGCCTTTTTTAAGTCACACAATGTCCTCTAAAAAGAATAAATTGAATGAGACAGAACAATAAAACTACTATTCGAGAAAATAAAATTATTCTAAAATTAACTCTCAACTTTTTAGGCTTTTGCAAAAAATAGGTTTTTTTTTTCCATGCAGTTCACATGAACAGCATATTGAAATCAAATCTAACATTAAATAATTAATCAATTCTTTACATGTGAAGTGGATTATGGTTCATTTTTTCTAAGGGTGGACATCCAAGTCTTCAGATCCTGTAAACCTTCAAAAAAATTTGAAATACTAAAACTGGAATCAGCCTATTTTATCATTATAATCTCAAAAAACTGTACATGTTTTAATACAGAACTTCAAAAAGATTAGTTTTATTGATGTCCAGTAGAAGCAAAAGATATGCGACTGTTTTCAAGTATGGCATTCAGTGAAATCTGTGAATTTTCAAATAATCAGCATGGTACACTTTCGTGAAATCAGAACTGATATATTTTCCCTTATCTTTTTATTATTTTTAATTATCAAGATGATTTAAAACTAGCTTCAAAATTAACTAGATAATTCTGAATACAAATAAACTACTATTAATCCTCTCATTGCGTATCCCACAATTTCCACGAGCAACGCAGAAGTAGCAAAATGTGCGCAACTCGTGATTTCCACAGGGATGCATTTCTCCCATCTATTTAACTGTGCAAACCACTCTTTTTCCATTCATGGTTTCATTTTAGCTTTTCTCTGATGTTTAATTACTTATTCAGATCTGGGTTTACAGATGGCATTAGTTGTCCATATTTCTGCGAAATACACAGAAGCAAGTTTTGCATCATTTTGCATGCTCTTTTCAAAGCTTAAAGATGTCTGTAGTTCAACTCTCAATCCCATAAGACTAACTGCTTGACATTTTGCTAGCCATATACCCTCCAATCCCGTCAAGAAAGAACCTCAGAGACAGTGTGCTGTTTGTTGCTTATTTAAAAAAAAAAAATTGAAATTGGCAAAAAAAATTCACGAAGAAATGCAGATTTAGTAAAAAGATTGCAAGGTAGAACTCGGCCTTGAGCCTTGTTTCATAGTTTATTAAATTAAACTTCATTTCTAATAAATGCTTTGTAAGTATTTTGCACATTTTCATTAGCGTATATGTTTTACCTTTGTATTTCATAAAATAAATCATAATTTAATCAAGATTAATTTTAAAAATGTTTCTTTTATATGATTATTCCTCAATTTCAATTTTCCAACAACCTTTTTTATGATTTAATTCCATATTGAAAAAAAAAATTCTTTAAAAACATTTTTGTATATTTAACTCTAAAATGTATATAACTTTGAAATATGTAATAAAAATACACAATTTTTTAATTTATTTTGACAAAAAACAATTACATAGCAAGAGGACTAAAGAGTCCATGAAACCTTTTGAGCTACTCAATGCTGTGGTATATACGAGGGCTGTTCAATAAATAATAAGACTAAAATTGTAAAAAATGCAGAATACCTTTAATCATCATCATTTACATGGTCTTTTCCAAAATAACTACTGCGGCACGCAATGCACTTATCCCAACATTCTGTCAACTTTTGAAAAACATGTAAAAGTCCGTTTTTTGAGAGCTTTTTCAAAACTGCTTTACACATGCTTTGTTGCTTACAAAATGTTCGCCTCATAATGGTTTTTCAAGTTCAGGAAACAGACAGAAATCGCATGGAGCAAGATCAGGACTGTATGGAGGGTGCGGTAAAATCTCTACGTTGTTCTGCTGCGAAACATCCTGTACGCAACGAGCAATATGTGGTCGGGCATTGTCATGATGCAATAGAAAGCCATTTTGGAGCAATGGATGTTTCCTTTGAATGCGCTGTACCCATTGTTCGTACGACAATCACGCAGTATGAGCCATTTATGGTATTACCGGGTTCGACAGTGCATTGATACACAATTCCTTCATAATCAAAAAAAAAAAAAAAATTATGGTCATAACTTTACAAGCTGATTTCACAGTTCTTGCTTTCTTGGGAGTGAGTAAAGACGAATGCGTTTTAAGAAATTGTCACCTTCTTGTTCCAGTCTTTCTTTCCATTCTGTACACACATCCACTCTATGCTGTATTTGCTCAGGTGTCAACAATTTCGGAAACTATCGCACACAAACACGTTTCAGTTGCAAATGTTCTGCCATGATTGAGTGAACACTTCCTACAGAAATATTCAAGAGAGCACGCAGCTGACGTACTGTAATTCTGCAGTCCTCCTTGATGATAAACACAGCTGTGTTAATCATTGTCTCTGCAACGGACATTAAAGGTCGTCCCTCACATTCAATATCTTCCACATTTTGCCTGCCTTCCTTAAAAGCTTTATGCCAGCGAAAAGTACTTGCCCTCGCTAATGCTTCATCGTTGAAAGCTTAAGCGTGAAGCTTTCAACAAATCATGTCAAAGGTCTCTGATGCCGATTTTTGCAGACGATCACAAAATTTAATCGCATAACGTTGTTCCATCGACGCTTCCATTTTGACAACTGGCCGCATCTTGTAGGCACCTGCAAACATGCTTCAGTTCAATCACGTGATACTCAGGAACATGAGCCTCTACATGCCATCTATTGGTAGCTTTTGTTAATACAGACAACAAACTTTTTTTATGCCACAGAAATTAACATTCCAATGAGTGGTTTCACGGCAGTAAAATTAGTCTTATTGAACAGCCTATGTATAATTACAGTAAAAGAGATTGAAAATATGATCCCATCATTTGTTTTACCTTCATAAAAAGTTTGATTGACTGTTTCTTTAAAATTATGCAAAACAGGAAGCTTAATCTGTGGCACATTTCTAATAAAATTCTATCAGTTTCGAGGACAATCAAACACAAATCCCTCTTCTTCAAAAAAAGAAAAAACTTTGTTGCTTGAGTTTGAAAACAGAAGCAATGACCATTTTTATATCAAAAGAAGAGCAGTAGACCAAGCATAATCCTAGTAATATAAATTATCAAAGAAAATAATAATTGTGAAAAACAGATTTTTTTTCCCTTCAACAAGACAAAATTTTGTTCCTCTGGAGGATGGTATAACCTTGGGGCCCATCTACTTGCAATCTTCGGTATCCATTAATATAAAACAATTTGATAATTAACCCTTTCAGTGTTACGGACGGAAAATTCCATATAGAAGGCTGGCTTTTTTATTCATTACACATGAAAATTTCTGCCAGCTTTTAATGTATCCAATTTCAGTTTGGATGTACACTCTTAGACAAAAAAAACAAACGATGTACCGAGAAGATATAAAGCAAATTGGACACAAATTGATATGCATACAGGTTTCGACAGAAAATGTAAAATTTTATATTTCGGCTGCTAATGAATGAATGGTTGTCGGTACAGTGCATCTGAGCTGCACATCTGGCAGGATATTTAAGAGGAGAAAATACGATTCCAGGTCATAAATTCTTCAAGAATTTCATTCCATGTACTCTGGTAGACGGTAACTATGCCTCGCAAACAGGTGCACGAACGATATGCACAGATGTCAGAATTTGAGACAGGTCGTGTAGTTGGGCTCAAAGAAGACTGTTTTATCAGAGAATAGCTCGACAGTTGAGCAGGGGTGATGCCACTATTAGACGATGATGGCAGGAATAGGTGAAGCATGGTCGCACACAGCATCAAGAAGGAAGCGGTAGGCCTAGAGAAACGACAGAATGTGAAGACCGAGCAATCGTCAGAGCAGCACTCACAGCCCCAGATGCATCATTATCATCAATTGTACGTGGAACTAGTGCTTCAGTGACCGCAAGGACCATTCATAGACAGCTCACAGAAAGGAGGCTGAGGTCACGCCACCCCTTGCAACGACTTGAATGTTGGGCTCATTCGCACTGGAATGTCACTGACTGGAGTAGAATGGTCTTCGGTGATGAATTCTGCTTTGAAAACGCCCCGGACAGTGGTGTATACCAACCTGACTGTCTTCCGGCGATGGTCTGGAGTGCCATTTCATTTCATAGTACGACCCCTTTGATTGTCATCCGTCGCAACCTTACAGCACAATGGTACGTCGACGAAGTTCTAAGGCCCATTGTGTTGCCCTTTACCTCACGCCAGCCTTGGGTTACATTTCAGCAAGATAATGCCTGCCCCCACACTACACATGCTTCTACTGCTTGCCAAACATTATCTTGGCCAGCAAAGTCGCCGGATCTCTCTGCTATTGAGCATGTTTGGAGCATTATGGGCAGGGCCCTCCAACCAGTTCGGGACATTGACGATCTAACGCCCCAGTTGGACAGAATTCAGCACAATATTCCTCAGGAGGACATCCGCAACCTCTATCAATCGATGGCAAGCCGAATAACTGACTGCATAGGGGCCAGAGGTGGACAAACGCGTTACTGACTTTTTCACTTTGTGAAGCTCTATCACTTCAATAAATCATTCAATTTTTCTCAAACTGTAATCATTTGTTTTTCTGTACATGTACATCACTTCTACTGATTTTCGTCCCATTCGGATAACTCCTTCTTGATGTGTTTTTTTATTTTTTTTTTTTTCTGTCTGAGATTGTATATTAGAAGAAAAGGAATCAAGATACAAAGTAAAAGAATCATTTTTTAAATATAATTAAGCAAATACAATTCATTCATGACATTCTGAGGAACTCTTAAATTTCAGGCCTAAACCCTGTAACGCTTGGCGGGTTAAATTATAAACAAAAGGCATTTTGTACAGTACACAGAGAACATCTAAAATATATCATCCTACTTACTTCCAGCACTTTACTGAAGAAAAATATGATTTATGTAAATTATCTATATTCTATACTTTTTTTTTGTGTGTGTGTGATGCAAATTAAGGCTATTTTGTTGTGCAGTTTGTGCACAGAACAAAACTTTTAGATTTTACATTAATCAATTACTCTGTGCTTTTTCGAAGTCTTTGATAACAGTTTCCTTTGGTCCCTAAGGCAACCGCATGGATCTTTTTAGATTTTCTCAGAAAATGCCAGTCAACGAAATTTTCTTCTGCTTAGTTCTTTAACCCAAATTTCTTGCCGATCTGTTGCGTATTTGTGCAGCTTCTATATGTATTTTGTGTATTTTTAACTCCCCATGGCAGCCTATTTGCTCTGCAATGATGAGGCGAGAAAATCGACAAGGACAGTCGATTTCCGTTCGGAAATTTCATTATTTTTTACGCTTGTCTAGCTTTATGCTTTTCTATATACTTTGCACCTTATCTGTATTATGTATGCTTTTCAGGAATAAGAAAATGCCAAAAAGCTGATGTCTCTTTTTTAAATCACCTCGAATCATGTTCTTACAGAGGCTGTTCGGACATTTTTTAGACGATGTATATTGTATTCACAAAACTAAATGACATAAAATTCTTGTGTTTTTAATGTTCAATTTGACATCCCTTATTCTGAACTATCTTTTGACACTGCAATTTCCAGGATAATAATGCCTTTTGAAGTGTCAGAAGAGGTATTCTATCCCATTCCTCCCGAACAGCTTTCCAGAGTCCTGTTAGGGTTTTGGGACAACGTTTGGATAATGCAGTTTTTAAAAGTCCGAAAGCACAAAAATCCATAGGTGACACATCGGGGGATTTAGTAGGGATATCAATGAAGGGTATGGCCTTGATACCAGTTTTTTGTTCCATTTCTTCATTTCTTGCTATACAGAATCTTACTTCCACCTTCTGGCAAGTAGTAAAATAAACTTCTTCACAGAATATTTCTTGCCATTCTCTGTCTAGTACATAGATGGATTTCCTTGCCTTCTACTTACTAACTAAATTTTGAAGGCGTAAAGATTTAAACAGCAAAAAATCATAAAATTTTAATTAAAACCTAGCTGCATTTCATACACTCTGAATTAAACAGTTTAAGTACACGCAGTTTTAACACAGTTAATAAATTTAAAGCTAAATATTTAGTAATTTAATAAAGAAAAATTAACACAATTTTTTAAAAAAAATAAGAAAAAGTTTAAAAGAATACTTTGCAGTTTGATAAATATACAAACACAAATATAATTCAGATGTTTTTTATGCTATTATTTTTGTACTATATTATACAAACACAAATACTATTATGTTTTGTGCTGTTCATAACAATTAAGTTACAACAATATTTCAATATTAGAACAAAAATTTCAGTTCTAACCTGGTATCTTTGGTCCTCATACGAAAAATATCTGTATACAGTGCAGCCCTCACAATGCAATTCATAGGTGCATCAACCCCATACTTTTCCAATCCATATTCTATAACCAATGGATCCGAAACATTTGGGTCAAATATTATATGATTAGTGGTCACAATTAATACACCATTAACCACTCCCTAAAATGCAATATGATAAAAACTTCATTAAAAATCTGAACATAGATTTTACTTTAAAACATGATTGAAAGAATAATCTGAGCAAAAAGGATTACACTAATTTCATTTTAAAGTAACGTTACATGTATCTTTTTTTTAAAATAAGTACTATGAATTAAACTAATGTTCATCTATGATTTCCTTTGAAAATGAGGATAACAATGTTGACTTTGCAATCATTCATCTCCACTGCATTAAAAAAACGTCTTTACTAGATTTTGATATAACAGCTTTAAGAAAATTTACAATTTATTAGTGTTCTCTTTTAAAACTAGTAAATTTCTCAATATTTCTTGGAAAAATTTAATTTTTAAATATGTTTATTATATGCATATAGATATATATGTAATGAAAACAAGAAAAAGATGGAGCAGTGTTGATGTGTAAACCCAGATAGAACAGATCGTAGATCCATGTTGATAAGGTAGAATTCTGATTATGTAGTATGCTAGTATGCTGAGTTCGTAATATCCAAGAAACTTGGCAGTCGAGATGGTTTTATTTCCATTTTTATTTGAATTCACATTTGTGGCCACAGCTTATGTGGCACTTTAATCATGCCTTTCCAGAACATTTACATTTTTGAATATTACTGCAATAGGAACAGAGGGACATAGCATCCAAACAGCACAGAAGTTAAAGCTAAAAGTGGTGCATTTATCCAATACAGAAGATTGCCAAGAGGAAGGTTTTGGTTTAGTTTAGAAGTTTCAATTCTCAAAATAGTGAGTTTAGGTTCTAAATTAGTTTGGTTATAGCATTACACAAGCCAAGTGAGATGAAATGATCTAAAAACGATGCAATCCAGAGAAATTATTACAATTTTTAGAATAGAGATGGAGAATTAAGGGGTTAGTTTAAATTATAATTTTGGTTTACATATCTTATATAAAAAAAAAAAACTTAGTGGTGCAACAGCCCTAATGGACCATGGTCTGCACTGCCCTTTTTCTGCTTTCTTGACCATTTGGGCCCTGGAGTGCATCAGCATATGCCCTGGATAAGTAGCCAGCTTGTCACAGGACCCCCCCAACTCCCGGTGTTTAGCCCCCAAGTGAACTTGGTACCCATTTTATCAACCCACTTAAGGGCTTTAGGCTGAGTCAACCTTGCCCAGCCTGAGGATCGAACCCCGCAGTGCAGCTTCACGACACACTAGCTACTTCGCCACTGGGCAGTCTTATCTTATATACATACACGCATTCTATGGCCAGCACACTGGGAATGTTTGAATGTGCTGGCAATCCTTTATCCATCAGTGTTGGCTATGCAGTGATCTTTGTGGCCACATCTTTCGACAGTTCCTATAAAACAGTCTTGTTGTCTCCTTTCTGACATTGAATTGTGATGCACTGTAATCCTGCTTTATGTCAAGTGTTTTTCTACTTATTATTGGTCCCTTTTTTTTTTCATTCAACATCATACCTTTATAACAAAATACACTTTTTATTTTAAAAATAGTGATCTATTTTTGCAATTCTCTCCCACTAAATATGGTTTGTGACCCCATATTCTATGGCAATTATTTATCTTCTTAATGCCTACTTTTAAGCTTCTGGATTTGTTGGTCAAATC
>KK121797.1:105679-148250 GCA_000611955.2 Stegodyphus mimosarum
TAGAATTTTATATTTGTTAATAGATTTTGATACTTGCACTTGATTTACTTATGTTCTCAGAATTTAAACGATATTGTAGATTAGTTCGCAGCAATATAAATTTATAATTTCTTTTAAACCCATTTCCTTAATTAATTTTTTACTTTAATTTGCTTTTTACGAATAGAAATTTTGTTAAATTCAAATTTCATTCCTTGCAGCAATGGCGCAAGAGAATTATTTAAATTTAATTTAACTTTACTATATTCTTTTGAAACAATATATATATATACATACTTATTTAAATAAATAAAAGTGTTCCTTATTTTTCAATAGTGTTACAAAATCATTTTTTATTTTCCCATTTTCAAAATTTTAAAATACTACTCAACTTAAATGAGAGAATAGTTACTTATTTTTTCTTCTAATTTTCTAATTAAAAAACCTTACTTTCCCTAAAATTCAAAATAATATGGTATTATTAAAGACTCCTACAGAAATTTGATAAGCACAGGTTCCATGGTTTTCTAATTAATAATACCCTACACATGTTACTAAACTGCAAGCTACACAAATCCAAGTCCAGAAAAAAATATTCTTTTAAAATGCAACTTCACTGAGATTATGATTATGCAAGCATAAATAATAAGCATTAGAAACATGTTGGGACTCACTGAATTTCAATTAAAAATAATATTATAATTATAAATTAAATAACGTATTCTCTTAAAATACTGCTCTAATTTATTTATACAGTTGGTTAAATTTCACTTGATCAAAAGATTTTTGTACTTCTTCAAAAGACCAATTCATTGCTTTCAATGCATTGCATTTTAATAATTATTTGACACTTTGGATAAGAAACGAAACTTTCCACTGCAGCATTTTTTTAATACTTTTTTCAAGGGAAAAAAATGTTAGGGGAAAAAAAGACAAAAGACTTGAACATTTAAAGATACATACTTCACCATCTGTCACATATTTTGAATTAATTCGAAGAGATTCTTTTGGTGATTCTTCCACAGATTTGACATCAGATTCTGCTGTTTTAGTCTGAACATCGGCTTGTAAACCTTCCTCTTCATTTTCAGATTTACTACTTGAAGAAGCATCAGGTACTCTTTCAACATGCCCTGGTTTTGGACTATTTTGCTCAGAAGATGCATTCTGTAAGTTAAATAAATTAGTAAAATTACAAATTAGCAATAAATTACAGTGATACAGCTTAACCACTTGCCTGATTATCCCGAGTTATCTCGGGTTTGCAACCATTGCAGTTAATTATTACCCCAAGAAAACACGACTGAAGCAGAATTTGTCAGTACGATTTGTTTTATCACGGTTTTACTCAGCCTGCAGGAAATGAAAGGAAATATTCAGCTTTGATCGGCAGTTTGCCAAGTTTCGTTGGTTTTGCAATTCTTTTGGCAGGATTATGCCAAAAGAATATGAGGTCAGATAAGTCACAACAACATGATGGAAGTCACCTCAAACTGGCCACTTGCTTCGATTTCTGTTTTAAAAACCGCCATTTGGAGAAAGTATTTTTCCAAATTTATTATCTGATTTGGTAGCAACAATATGTAATTCCTCTGTGGTCCCACCAAAGCATTACATTTTGGAGATGCAGCTTCCCCTCAATGTTACTAAAGGAAATTTTTATAGCTTACCTCACGATCTTTTTCTTGAAAAATTACTACATACATTCTTATCTTTAGCTTTAAACCATTTCAAAAAAAGGAGCTTCTTTATTTTACATTTTTAGCAAATAATCACATGCCAATGCATATTCTGCTATGTTCAAGTATGGGGTATCCATATATTGAAGCAACATACATACATAATCTTCTTCAAATGATTACGTTCTGAAATTTTTTTAGAGGGCTGGGGATGTTTACTTTGTTTGATAGTTCTGTTCCTGAACTGTAAAACTTAAGATTTTTAGTCACGGCACTTTTCAAAAGGTTCTTGTTTATAATGGACAGTTATGCAGAGCAGGCGTCATTTTGGGAGTTGAAGTTTCCACATTTATACTTCTCAACCACTTTCAAATTCTGCCAACAGAAACAGTACTTTTTCCATACATAACACAAATTTTATTAGCAGTCTGACTAGCATTTTCTTGCCTTTATTAAAATAAAAGAGCATAATATGATGAAAATGAACTTCCAGTTCTCCATTTCATTTTTAACACTGCATTGAAATAAAAATTATTCCACAATGCATGCTAGAATTATGGCAACATCAGCAGAAAAGACCTACTTAAACATTCAATTCAATCAAATGGCAAAATAATTAAAAGTCGCAAAAGCATATCAGCAGTAACAAAATAATTGGAAAAAAACATGCTTTGATGAAAATCCACAGAATTTTTAGGATGACCCAATATTACTCTGCACAGACAGTCATTTTATGAATTAACTGCCCAACCTTACTGAGTTTTAATATTTTTTTTTATTTAGAAAAAGATTTAATGCTATTCTTTGAAATGTAACGCATAGATGAGCACATAAATAAGATTAATTTGTTAACTGTTGAATTTAACAAATAATATTAAATTTTGTTAATTACCAAAAATTAATTTAAAGATAACTTTAAAAAGTAGCTTTTATATATAAAATTAACAGCATGATACCCATCGTATGAACATATGGAACAAAATGATAAAAAATATAATACGCACAATTCTGTAACAAAAAAACAGTTAAATAACTTCATTAAACTAGGCATTACTGGGAAAAAAGGAATATACATTATGAAAATAAAAATTACAGCTTGATTGGATCAAATGCACAGGAACATCTGCACCAATGCGTATGCTATCTTTTGAGAGCAAAACAAAGAGAATATTTTTTTTTATTCCTTAAGAGAATGAAATCATTAATGTTAAAATATCTGTATACCTCAGTTTTAATATTTGTCACTCTTTCACAATGTTAAGAGCTTTATCAAAAATATTTCCCAGCTTCCACATAAAAAAAAAAAATTGTACGCTTTAACAAAATCATTATAATTTTAAAATAAGAAATCAATGTATATTCTCAGTTTCATCCTCAATTCTTTACTTTTTAAAGTTTCTTAATTTTTAACTCATTTGTTCTAGATAAAACAATTTATGTTTACTTAGTTACTTTCTTGAAACAAGGTTGTACACTTAAACAACAGCCCAGATGTAAGATTAAATGATACTTTATGAAAGACCAGTTGCTGAGATAAACCATCCTGCTGATTTGAATAATGGCTGATTTGAAAAAAAAAATGGAAATCTAACTAACAATCAGCTTTTTTGCCACCCAGATCGTATAGTGGTTAGGGAAGCCTACTGCGGTGGCTTTGAATCCTGGAGAAAGCATGGCTGTAACTGTCTATCCTTTCAGGAGGTAATGGTGGCCCATTTATAAAGGTTCCACAATAAAGTGGCCAGCACTTCTGGCTTTAGTAGTGGCCAAGCCTAAGTCGGCTAAGTGCCTGCCAATGGAAGGGGGAATAAGCTTTTTCTTCCATCAGGTAAGCCATTATTACCATTTCTGGCTTTGACAATATGAACATGTATACATTCTAAAACTTAAACATGTAACTGTGCATGCTTAAATAAAAGCTCATTTAACAGAGATTAACCAATATATAAACCTTACAGAAATTTATCACTTAAATACTTTAAAATTGCATCAACTATTTGGACTTGTGTACTTCATGAATTCAAACTGGCATTAGGCCTCCAGAGCCTCCTCAAAAGATATTTCTCAAGCATCCATCTTTATATATGATATTATAAGCACATGCTGCAACATGAGTTAGTTATCACAGAAATTTCCGTTAAACATGAAACTTTTAAACATGCTTTTTAGTCTGGCAAACCATCAAGCATTAACAAAACCTAACTCATGAATCATGTAAAATAGAATTCAAGTAAAAACCAACAATAACTTGTATGATAATTTGAAACAATATGTAACTATCTGCACTGGTTGCAAAACTAAACAAACAGGGTTTCTTACAAAGTTAGCACAATTAATAAGCTAATAAAACTAACCATTCGCACATCCTTGCTGTCACACTGCAGAAGTTAATTATTTCTACACTGCATACTGATGTTGGGGGGGGGGAATTGATAGAATTAAAAATTATGAAGCATTCATACTACTGTTTGTCCTCAAAAGATTGAAAGTCACTAAGAGTAAGTCCAAGTACCCACTAACAAAATATCTTTGATGCACCATCACCTAGAACATCCACTTTGAACTTCTGCTGAATGGTAAAATCATGCATCTAAAAGCTACTAAGTACAGCTGTTATAGGCAGCAGTTACAATAACGCAGAATCACACAGCACAGATTGAGAAAGTGACCACCACTAAAATTTCCATTAGACCACGCATAAAAAGCATGACCAATGAAGTTACTAATGACTTGGCTAGGATTCCATCTCATTCCTTGATTCCATCTCATTCCTTAACTCCCCACACATAAATTCAAACTGGCATTAGGCCTTCTGAGATTTTTTAAGAAAATCAAGAGAAGATATTTCTAAGGCATCCATATTTATATTTGATATTATAAGCAAACATTGCAACATGAGTTGGTTATCACAGTAATTTCCATTACACGTGAAACTCTTGACGGTGCTTCCTACTCTGACAGACCATCAAGCATTAATGAAACCCAACTGATGAATCATAAAATAAACAATACCTTGTAAGACAATTTGAAACAATCTGTAATTATCTGCACTGGTTGGAAGAATAACTATTTATGAAATCAGCAGTTCCAAAACTGAAAAGGAGCTATGAGGACTTTTTGATACCACAGAGGATATCACCTTTTTAAAAGGAAGGGATCAAAAAGTTAACAGATAACTACTATCTGTAAGATTAGATCATTAGAAAATGGTAATAGAAGCCAGAGGTGACAAATGCTTAAGTGTTATTTGGTTCACTCTGACATTTATTTATACTATTAATAAAATATTATATATTTCTGACAATCTCTAATTGCATACTGCAGATGTTTCTAGCATCAAATTAATTAGTCATTTAATTATTTTAACATTATTGCACTAAGTGCTTTTTAATACCTTTTTAATTTGCTAATATAAAAGCTCATACATAACAATCAGTAATTTATTATGAGGTAATTCATAAAAGCCATCTGTCTTTAGATGGAGAGCTGCCTTTGAGGAAGACTTTTCTAAAGAAAATTATAATTACAGAGTTTATATTTACAAGGTGTCCAGCAAAGGGGTCCCTGACTTCAGAAATCAACATCTCAAAAACAGAGGGAGAATGAGAGGGATACAATAAGCAGTATATTTATTATGAAAGCTGTAAGAATGTTCGAAATAATAGTAGTTACAAAAAGAGCCAACACACAAGATAGAATAGTCCTATGGCAACAAGGCATAGTTTTCAAACACAATTAAATGTTCCTCAAGGACCCAATGTGAAAAACCATTCACAAGTTCTTTGCCAAATTCTCACAGATATGCAGCATAGGTCTAGTAGGGAATGTTGGTCACACACAAATTGTAGTTATATCTGAAAATGTAACAGTTTCTGGAATTATTCAGCAAAATCTAAGCAAATCCATCCAAAGAACTGCAGTTTAGACTGGTTTGAAGCATTCCAGCATGCAGAAAATCCTGAGAAACAGCCTAGGCATGTTTCCCTTCAAAACCCAAAGTCACGACACAGTACCTGTACAAGCTGCGATAAAAAGGCTGGCTCTGCAAACCAGATTTTCACAATGATTGATAATGAAGAATTTGATGTTGGCTGTATTCGGTTCAAAGATGAAGTACACTTCCACCTGAATAGATTCATAAATAAACAAAACTAGCGATTTTGGAGTTTCAAAAATCCCCATTTGTGTGAAACGAAATTACTGCATTCTCCCAAAGTTATTGTTTGAGCTGTAGAACACAGCAGAGGCATTATTCTGCTGTGTTCTTTCTTCATGCAATAAACAGTATCTATAATACTTACATTGCAATTTTGGAACAATTTGTTGACACAGCTAGCACTGAAGGAGTGACCAGGCAACCACCACTTTATGCAAGATAGAATCTGATTACATCGCACCAAACAGGTATTTCGCTTTCTTGATGGATACTTCAAGAATAGACTCATTGCATTGGATTATTCCAAATTTACTGGAACAGGCATGGATTGGCCTCCACATTTGCCTGATCTGACTCCTTGTGAGGTACTGATCCATTTTTTTTGAAGGAACATCGAAAGATGCTATTTACTGGAATCATCCTACCACATGGACGAGCTTGAATTGTCAATCTGTGTGGCATTTGAAACCATTTAAGTTGAGACACTGCAGGACGTGATAGCAAATTTTGAAAAGAGTGTGATGTGATTCCAAAGAGTGCTTCATGATTATGAGTTTATTTATGCATGTTGATACAAGCTGGACAATGTGCAGTGCCATCTGTTAGCAGCTTTTATAACTATTATTTTGAAACTTCTGTACACCATTTTTACAGCTTTCATGGTAAATATACTACTTACTGTATTCCTCTATCGACCTTCATTTTCGAGATTTTAGTTTTGAAACCAGGAACTCCTTTGTTGGACATCCTGTACATTACTATAGTGAAAATTCTAAAAACATTTACACAATGAATTTACATTCGAAAAGTATGCTAAATTAAGTTAATGCTATCTAGTAGTTTTAACCACTTAGCCACTAACTAGCTTCTGAACTTTCAAAAGCTATTACTATTAATATGAAATTATAAAATTTGTAACTTGGATAATTTTTTAATATTTTAATATCTATTTTCCCTGCAGGGCAATATATTGGTTATCATTCCTTATTGTTTTTCTCAGCCAACTTCCACCAACATTTCTTGCATTTGTCATGTGGAAGGCTTTCCAGGCTCATGAATCTTGGGTGAAAGACGGCAAACTAAGCCTCTCCTCGAGTCTGCAATCATTCTACCATGTGTAGAGACACTCTAAAGTTTTCTTGCAGCCATAGTACACATATGATCTCACTTTCACTTGCAGAGGAATGTGCCTTCATTTCTTAAGTTGCCTGCATGCACTTACTCCTTGTACCCTGATGTACACTCTGATGTCATGATGCTGATATTTGCATATGTATCATCTTTCTGCTCAGTTGGTTTTCTATTGCTATAATTGCAAAAAGCTTTTTCCAATTATTTTGTGGTTGTAAGTTGAAAAGTGAATTTGTAGCTTATGCTTTTCATACTAGTGTATATGCTTCAAAAAATAAACTGACTCTAAGAATTTTTTTCACCATGAATATTTTAGAATAAGAAAATAAATGCATGAAATATCATGAAAATGTACACTGTATCTGATGGCAATAAATGAAAGTAATAAAAGTTTTAAATTTCCCTTTACATATATACATTTCTTCTCATAATTATATCATTTTAATATGGATTCAAGAAGTAAAGCAAAACAAAATTTAACTAAGACAGCAGATATCACTAGAATCAATCAGATAACCATGCTTGCAAAATTATACAATCAAATGTAAAATATAAAACATTCTAAGGCTTACAATAGCTGCTGCACTTTGTTTCAAAATTTGTTCCAACACCTGGAGACTGTTCTTCTCTGGGATGTAAATTATCTGAAACACATTATAAATAGTGATTATGGTCTGCTCCAAAATAGATAAGAATATATTCTGTAATAGAATGGCTGTTTCTTCATTTATATATGACGATTGTACACTGACTGCTTCTTTTATTTAATAAATATCAAATTACTCAAAAATAACAAATACTTATTAAGTAAATTCACTTACTTGACCTGGAAATACAGTCCTATAACTTAGCTTATTTAGTACTGCTAATTCAGAAGGGGTAATGTTATACCTTGCTGCTATTCCTTCTAATGTATCAGATGCTTGAACCTATTGATACATTGAATAGAATTGAAGTATTAGTAACAGAAATCTTCCCCAGTGAAGAGCTAATACATATGCATAATATTCCTTTCTTAAAAACTAATTTCTAAAATTAAACATTTGTTGCAACTTGAGTATTAACCAGCACCTGCCAGCACACTTCACGGTTTCAATATCAGCAGATCAATTAAGTTAGTGTCTCCCTCCAAGATAGTTATTTCATAAGTACAGTAAAAAACAAACTGATATTCTCTGCTACATCCATGTGAGCTTTGCTAAATAAGAAGGCAAATGACTTCTCTAGAGAACTATTTTAGAATTATGGTCAATTTTTACTCTAAGACTTGTTAGTTGCAGACAGCTGTTAACATTATCATTAGCCTCTTCTATCATGTATGCCATAATGACAGAACTGGAAACCTTCAAAATTTTTTGGTAAAATACCACATCCCTGAAAATAATAAGCTGCTTCTACTTCATTTCTCAGTAGATACAGCAAACACACTATGCAACTGCAAGAAATATTAATGCAAGTTAAAAAACTATTGTCCTAAAAACTTTCTGGAGGAAAAGGCTTACCAGAGAAAAATGGCCCAGTGCAAATAAGTGCTTCTTTTAATTGGTCTGAAGGCGACTTGAAAAAACATCATCCCCATTATTTTACACCTCCTTCAATAAATAATATAAAACAAAAATTACAGTTTTCTAGAGAAATTCGAACATGTTCTACCATTGCCACTATGCTTGCAGGAAAGCAGGGTCATGGGTTATCTGCTCGCATGTATCAGCAACCACATGCTAATACTTAAATATCAATTTGTTACTTATAATTACTTCCTTATTCAACACTTATTAATTTTATTTTTATTATGTCTTGATTAAAGTGAGAAATAACTTATTCATATCCCTCATGTTTATTTCAAATTCCACTTTATCATGATTATGATCTGTCCATATTATGTGTATATGTATATTTGGAATTTCTTCTATTATAGGACAACATGCTCTAAACAATTTCTCTTACACAGATACATATATCAACTTGGAAATATACCTTTCAGGTTACTTAGTTCAATAAACAGAAATAAAATAGAATGCTTCAATTTAAAATTTAGTACTGCAATTAAACAGTTAATTTTAAAAAAAAAATTGTTAGTAATGACAATAATGCATGCTATAGTAGTGGCCAACAACCATATCTTTCAGCAGAAAATTCATTGCTATATGTTGCCCTGTAATGGAAAAGTTCTTATACTTTCATATTCAAGGTTCATGTCAGAAGAAATAAGTTGCATTGTTTTCTGACACAACTATCTGCCACACACACACAGTTGTTTCTGACACAACTATCTGAACTCTTACACCGGTCTAAAAAAAAAATGTGTTAATGGCCATCATATGGCACTTTATTTAAAAACTGAGATGCAATGGCGTTGCAACGTTAAGGCTTTTGCAAAGTGAGCATCAATTCGAAAGGGATTGTGATTCGAGGGTTCTACTATTTTGCTGCAATTGGCACTGTCTCTTGTGGTCGACGGGATTTTCTGCAAGTACCGAAATTAAATATGGAAAATACCTATTACTTTCATAGGTATTTTCCATATTTAATTTCGGTACTACCTTTAACAATTCATACCCAAATTGTTAAAAGTAAGTGTTAAATCAATAATATAACCACACACCCTTTATTTATTTACTTTTTTTAACTGAAAACATTGCTGCTGGTAAAATTATGAAGCATTGCTAACTAAAATCAAAATATATCTATCAAAATTAATAGTTACTTCTTATTTCTAGTTTCATTTCTTCTTTTTCCAATAGCCCTCCCGCCCCCAAAAAAAGAGTAGTTGTTCAACAAAACAAATTCTTAAATTAAGCAATCAAACATATAAATTGCACGTTTTAAAATGACTGAAAACTTCATAAATGAAAGTTATTAATATTTGATTCATATTACTATACAATTTAATTACAATACATCAATTACACGTGGACATGACAAAATAAGCATAGACTGTACATAATATATACATATTTACAGAATGTACTCATTTATACTAGATAAGTATAAAAACTGTGGCACAAACATTCATGCAAAATACACTTACATTTAAAAAAGAGGAATTATATAAAATGCGTTCAGATCTTAAGTTCCATAAAGAGACAGTAAAAATGAAGCTTACTTCATAAGGAACAGTTTCCCTTGGCTGCGGACGAAATGATGCTCTTCTCTCTAATAATGTTAAATCAAAATTAATATAATTTAACATCAAACATCTACAAAAATATCCATTTTTTTTTTCCAAAATCCTGATATATATTAAAAAATAAATTTTATGCCATTACTGACCACCATTTATTTATTTAATGCCATAAAAACACAAAGCATAGATATCACTTGCATAAACTAAATGCAATCTCACATTCCATTATAACAATAAATAATATTGAAAGAACTATGAATGGAACTGATAAATTTATTTCACTCCTTAAAGCAATGGTGTCAAACTGGGAGATCATAGGCCACATGCAGCCATCAAAGCAATTTTATGCAGAACGTGAATACATTTCAATTATATATTTGTTGCAGAATAATGCTGTATAATATTTTAATTGCACAGCACTCCCAATTAAATCATATTAAACAATGCATCAGTAAATACTAATACATGAAAAAAATGGAAAATCTAAAAATTACCCAATAAAACTGCAATTAAAACATTCACTGCAATTAAAACAAACACTGAACAAAATGAATTTTGCTTAGCAATGTAGAGTTGGAAATGCAGTTCTAATAAGATAGGTTGTTGTTACTGGTTGTTGCACGAAAACTGTCAACAGCCACAGGTATTAGGATGGTAAAAGATATTAGGATGGAAAATGTGAATGCATCGTGATTGCAAATTGACATTTAAAGACCATAAGTGTATAATAAGTCATGCCTTTCCTGATAATGAAGTTACCTAAAGTTTCATAATGTGAGCATCGCACTGAATCTCTGACATTTTGAAATATGCTGGGCATTCATTGAACATTTGTGGTAGACACAAAGATGCACTTTAAATGCCAATTTGCAATCACAATGTATTCATATTTTCCATCTTGACACCCCTGTGGGTAGCTGTCTATGGTTTTCCTGCGACAGCCCCTAATATTTCCCCCATCTTGTTAATAGGATTGCATTTCAAATTCTACATTGCTATGTGATTCTGAGTCATATGTACACTACCCCTCCTAAAAGTCGGTCCCTCTAGTTTTTAATCATACTGTATAAAGTACCTATTAAAATAGGGTTTTATCATCTTCGCTCCTAGCATATCATACAATAGACTTCAGTTTTCCTCTATGGAATTACCATATCAAAATGTGATACAGGAGTGAAATTTCATTGGTGGCCCACCATATCATGTAGAATATGTGAAATGTAATGCTTTATTTAAAATTTTAAACATGCATAAATGGTGTTAGAATGCTGTGAAACTTAACTGAATGGAATGCTTTGAATGTTTAGCATTGTTGCTATGAGTGTTATTTACAAATAGATTCCTAAAATGTAAAACACATGATACTGTGTGCAATGTGCATTCAGAGTTTAGAAACATTTCATATAATGCAAGAAACCTAAAATTTTGTATGTAAGTATGACAATAGGATATAACAGATCCTGATATTTAAATTTTCTACTTCATTATTGTATGGAAATAATTATGTTAAGTATAATCCTCATCACCAATATTATACATAAAACTTATTTTTAATTTTCATTTTAATTGTAAATATTAGGATATTCTGTTTATGTTACAAAAAAATCTGACATTTGAATTATGAAATTTGATATACATATTTGAATTATATATAAAAAAAATATGTAAAATCTGATTCAAAGCCAATTTTATAAATATTTTTGCATGCTACACCTAACTGGTGCTGGAAACAAAGAGATTGATAATAAAATTTACATGTCTGTTTATTTTTCGGGGGAAGGAAATTAATAAAAAAAAAGAGGCGGGGGGAGTTTTTACGATGACCTTTTTTTCTAGAAAATAGGCCAAATAATATTCCAAGATTATGATGTCATTAAATTAGAATTCAGTTTATTTGGCCATATACATAATTTTTTAAGCACTCCACTGTGCTGCCATTGATACTCTTGCTGATTTTATTTTCTACCCTGCATCCAGAAAGTCCAGCTTTAATAAGCCTACAACTTTCAAAATTCTTTTTTTTTTCCCTCCATCCACACTTCACTGTTTTGCAAAATGCTTAATCAATTTATTCACTAACCATGAATTAGTATTAATCATTAAGCTTTCTTCCAAGCCTCAGTTATGAGATTCACTGCATCAAAAATGTTTTTGCCAAAATGTTACAAATTTTTAGTACTAGCCTGAGAATCATCAAGAACAAATGCATAAATGACGTGAAAAACAGATAAATTGTATATGCATAGACAGAATTTTTTAATAATCTAGGTAAGAAAAATTTTCCTATAATTTCTAATAATACAAGTAATTCCTATAATTACAATCCACTTATCTATTCTAGCAATCATGAATCTATTAATATTTTACAAAACATGAATAGTATTTCATTAACTAATACTTTTCTCACTTTAAAATATATTTCATGATATTTTAGCCTATTTTGCAAAGATACTTTGGTACTTAGATATTATTGCAACCAATTTGGTGCAATTTGTTGAATTTTATGGAAGAAAAACATCAATTTCTTTTATTGTAAAAAATTATATATTACATTAATATTCTACATTTCCAAAATATATTTGTTCCAAAAGGCAATCAATAAATCTAGCTACAAAATGGTTCTTGTTTTTGCTGTGATGGGAACTTATTAGCAATTGCTTTGAGAAAGAATTCGAAGCATTGTTTCTTTAGCGATTTTGTGACAAAAATAATGCATTCCTGAAGAAATTTCTTTCTTCTACTACAGGAAAATCCTATATGCACAAATTTTAAATATGAGTTTAAGACAAAAATAATCATAATTTTTCTATAAAAGCCAATAGAACTTGGAGTACAGCAAAAAGAACACATACAAAAATGGTGACTTTGACAATTGAGTATTTGTCCTGCACATCACTGCCTGAGCAACTGCTATGAATGTGGATACCATACTTTGGTGTATTCTGAAGCTTTGGTGAGTTCTACTAAGGTGGTTGCGATAATATGCAAGTACCATTACCTTTTGTTAACAGATTAAAATAAAATGTTATATTTCTAGTGAGGAATAAGATATTTTCAAGCATTCTTTTACTAGTACATACCTTCAGAAATTATGTAGACAAAATCACACTGAGGGCTAAAGTTTTTCTCTATTGTACATAATTTTATACAAATAATAATAATAATTAAATATGATTGCATTTTATAATTTATGAATTGTTCTCACATTGGAAGAGACAAAAAATTATAGAGAAAAACATTTCTGATAGAAGAATGGATTTTTTCTATAAACACACTTTTATTCTATGCATTGTACAAACCAGTCACATTTGGAATGCACAGTTTATGTACAGACATAGACTTACCTGAATGCATTTTACGGATAAATTCCTCTTCAGCTTCTGAAATGATGTCTGATTCTTTATCGGTAAAAGATGGTCGTCTGCCATCAGAAATCTCTGTTAGAGAGGACTTTCGGCTATAGCCTTCATCAATAGATGAATGGCTAGAGCCTTTATCAATAGATGATCGGCTGGAAGCTTTATCAATAGATGACCGCCGAGCAACTTTTTCAAGAAGAAGATCTACGTTCCAAGGTTTAAGTCCTTTGCCATCACTGTAGAACATTTCAATAAATTATTCACTTATTTATATAAAAAGAACATTAACAATATTACACATTTGCTTTGACAAAATGCAATCCATTCAAATATATTTCAAAATTTAGATTTAAAAATATAATTAGCTCTAAAAGCAAATAATCAAATGTTATAAATTTATTCTATATGGAATTTTAACACTCTCAAATATTAAGGTATAAACATTATCAATCATTATGACTTTAATTTGCTATCCTTCATAATAAAAAAAAAAATTCAGAGATGAGAAGTAAACATTCAGTTTTCAACCTGCGAATTTTATGACCTCTCACTTTTGAGCGTTTAGCAGCAAAACAGTTCAGTTTTCGAATGTACGAGGGAAAAAAATCAAATTTTTTTCCTTTATTAAAAAACATAAAATTGCAGTTTAATGCAGTTACAAATCCTCAAAAAATTGATAAAAATGTAGCATCAGAAAAACCAAGCAATTCCACTATGAGGTATGTTCTCTACTTCATCAGAAATCATAGTCTGCACTCGGATTTAAACTTAGAACAAATTTTAAAAATTATTAATTACATCTATGAAAAATTCTACAAAAAAGCCATTAGCTACAACCTGGCTAATTTGGCTAATATCTTAAGCTATGAAATACTTGATAAAGATAAGCTTCTTCACCCATTCGCCACTCACATGTAGCAGTCTACCTAAACTGACCAACGAGAGTTCAGCATACTCACTCAGGACTTACTAAATTAAATATGATGCTTTTATGGATTATTTGTGAAATTATGAACCTACTGTGCATTTACATATGTTGTCTCTATTTTTACAAAGGAGTCAGTATCCCCACTTGTGACAATTTTGAAGTTACATAAAAAAAATTTAAATTAGATGCTGAAGTTATATAAAAATGTCTTACATTTACAAGAAATAGAAATAATACAGAATGCTTTATAATGGTGGCTTTGTACATGCTATGTAATGCACGAGCAGCAAAAGATGTGCCACAGAAGTATAATCACAGTGCATACATCTTCAGTATGCATTTTCACCATGAGTGCCAATACATAACTTGAGGGAGCATACAGAGTATGCAGAAATCGAACTAAACATTCATTATAGCCAGTCTTAAATATCAGTATTCAATCAGCATGCAAGATATGAAGAACCATAACAGAAGTCCCTTTCATATATCACAACTCTGAAGAGGATATTGATGTGATTAATATTAAATTCTTGTTTCCTTTAAAAATTTAAGATCTATATCAAAGTAACACACTGGTGAGTTACGTAAAAAAAAAAAAAGGGTTTTCATTTATGTACCTGCCACACAGTTTGGAGCCAAAAAATGTAGCAGTAGCATAAAGAAAAAGTACCAACATGATTGACAGAATATATATTTCTATAATACTGAGATAAGACTAACTGAATCAGTTAATAGTAGATCATGACAAAGTGTATAATGGTTACCTACCTTAGAAAGAATGAAATAGTAGTAAAAAAATTAAATGATGCTGAAACAGTAGCATAAAACTAATGATGCTTTCATTAAGAACAAAATGAAATGATACTGAAATATAATATGAATGATTATTAATATGACTTTCAAACAGTAAAACATTATTAAAGTTCAATTCTGTTTCCTTTACTTACTTTTATCATGTTTGTATACTTAAAAATAGAATTATTTTTTGTGTAGCATATATGAACTGTTAACTTGTAAAGAATTTTAAATGTTATTGCATGTAAAACTTACAAAAAATTTGATTTGGCAATAACTATAAAAATTTTATAAAAAAATGTTAAACATTTTTAAAAACTAAAGGAACATGTCAGTTTATAAAACTTTGATTTGGCAGTGTTTGTAAATAACTTCACAAAATTTTTAGAGAACAGAAGAAATTCTTCAGTTTGCAAAACTGAATATTTTTTTATGTAACATCTATTGTAAAATAGTAATGAATTTTTCTCTATTCCATATTAATAACTTACTGACATTTAATAATAGAGAACAAATTTTACATATTAGTTATAACTTTCATTTATCTAATTGAAACTGGAAATAATAGAAATACTTCAGATAGGAGTTAAACTATTTTTTCTGCACATATGTATGCACATATCTCTTTTCAGATATTCTGCACAAATACAGCACATTTTTATTTACCTGAACAACTTTAATTCCCAGTGACAACACAATTTAATATTTCAACAAATCTCACCTTCAGAATCTCAGAATGCTAATAAGTAGATTTCCACTTATATAGGGAAACAACAGTCATCCAAAAGTAACACATATTGACTGAATAATGCAATAACCTCTATAATTTTCTGTACAACAAAATTATAAAAATACTAATATGCATAATATTTGAATATAAAATTCCCAATATTTTTAATACCACAAAAGAAACAAATTTAATAACAAAATTAATATTTTCATAAACAGTAAAATTCCTAATTTCTAACAATTATCAATTCATGACCAAAAGATGAATTCATACAGTAAGCATGACATTCTCATAAAAAAATTCAGTAAAAATTATTTCAACTTGTTTTTTGAACACATAAAATCATTGAAATTTTCTCTTAGATTGCAAAGATCTCATACACTTTCCCAACTTGTTTAAAATTTACTGCCCCTCCCCACCTTGTGACTTTCGATTTGATGATTCTGCTTCTAGAAAAAAGGTAAAATATACAAAAGAAAAAAAAAGTTACATAATTATACAACCTTTATGCATGATAAGATAAAATGAAAGAATGAATTTAATTTTAAAAGAAAAATATAAATTTATAGTAAAATGCAGTTACGATTTAAAAGGGAATTTTGGCACAAGATTCGTGTTGACCGAATTTTAAAACAAGATTATGTGTCTTACACGGATTTTCTAAAAATACAGGCTTCAGATCTGAAATGTTAATCACATTAAAAAACATGCAGATTAAATATTTTGAAAGAATGTATATTTAGCTTTAATTCCTACTATCATATAAGAAGTGAAGATAAGAATTAGTTTAAAAACAAATAACTTTTCAGAAAACTATCCGAAAATTCACCTTGTTGGATTTATTTGCTGACATATAATTTACTTTTTATTATTAATTTTTAAAAACAATTTGAAGTATTCGTATCATCATATAGGAATTTTCTTTTTAAAAATGCTTCTGCACTTCCCTTTATTCAGAACTGTATAATTAAATTCATTTTCAAAATATATCATACCCATAAAAGTATTTTAATATTTTTTTTAGTACATGCTTTGCAAATAGACATGAAAAGCTTTTAATACAAAATTTCAATTTTTAGAACAATATACAATTTTCTGTTATTTATACCAATGTCCAGTAGCATAGCAACTAATAAGCTTTTTGAAAGTGAAGAAAAACTTTACAATTTAAATTTATAACATTTTCAAACTGATGCACTCATTAATCAATTTATGCAAATTATATTAATTACACATTTTAATTTAATACGATTTGAATCACATTCAATAAAAAGGAAGCGATAAAACTACTGAACACTGCTTCATTAATAACAAATTCATAAATGATACGAGTGCAATAATTACTTTAATAATGCAAGCAAAATAGTTAATTTTAAAAAGTGGTGATAAAAGCGGAAGCAAGAAATGTATGTATCGAGACCAAAAATTTAAAATGGCATTTCAACATGCACTTTGTATAGCAAAGAACAATTCAAATTTTTTAATATATTTCATCAGTGTACTCGTAAATAAAACAAATGATAATTAACGTTCCATTTAATTAGTGTCAACAATAACCAGAAAAGATGTAAAAACATAACAAAGGCATTACTCTTCAATTGCTTGATGATTATCCATGATTATCCAGAAGCTCTAAAAGGATGCAACTCTCTGACACCACGGCGAAAGCAAATATCAGAGAAAAGTGAAGAAAACTAATTCTACAGGTACTCTGGCTATCCATAACCAAAAGTCTTCTGTTGTTCCTACCGAAGGGGTCATAAATTGCAAATGCAGGAGCCACCCGACCGCGACCAACAATAGGCATTCCATTCTTTGCACCTATCCGTGTCACTCAGTTGATTAAGTGGAGAAACGTCTTTGACATCTCGGCACTTTCTTGTGTTCACTTCTGGATTTTTATATGTATAACGTCATTACAAATAAACCGTACAGCAATTCAGCAAGAAAAGCATATTATTATCGAACTTCTAACACTAAAATTAAATTTTTCTCTTACAAAATACGCTTAAATGAAACACCGGACAGAAAATCACGAAAATTTTGGAAGTAAAATCTTTATTTCATTGTGCACACGTTTCATACAAGTTTCCCATCCCTTCTTCTTTAATTCTGCGATATAACAGCATAAGCTTTACAAAATTAAATATCTTTTCCATTCATCAGCTGTCAAATATTTTCCAGACACAGGACGGAATTAAATGACAGGCTATGACAACGAGGAAATAAATAAAATTGCAAAGCGTAAGAATAATGACAAGCATACCTGGATATTACACTGGCTGAGCTTTATATAAAATCTATTTGTTACATTTAAAACATTATTTACACAACGCCCACTTTTTCCTTACGCCGGAATAAATTGCCCCGTCGGAAATAAACATAACAAATGTGATTTATAAATGTGACGGTTAAAGTGACTTCAGATTTAACCTTTAAAAACTAAATTAATGTTAATCGAAACGCTTGCGTCACTGGAATGCGTTTATGATGATTTATATACGCAACATTACATGAAACTTGCATTAGTCTAATAAGGATAAAATTGTTTTTGGTATTAAAGGTGATGTAGTGAGAACAAGTTTATTACACGAAACAGAATTAACATTAGAAGAAGCTCTTGATATATATCAAGAGCTATATTTATCAGATTTGCAGAAATAAGTGCACATCAAATGAAAATAATAAAGGACTTTGTGAAAAAGAAACTAAGTAAACATAATAAGAATACATATAAAGAGGTAAATGTTGAGAAACAAGTGACAAAATTTATTCTAAATGTGGAACATCTCATGAGTATCGAAAGTGTGAAGTTTATGGAAAAATCTTTCGTAAGTGTAAAGAGTGAGCTATTTCGCGAATGAGTGTAAAGCTATAAAATAAAAAAAAAATCTGAAATGTTTCAGATTTTAAATTACGTCCAAAGGTACGTTTATTTAACATTTTGTGTGTTACCTTTATTTGATAAATACCATGTTCTTCGCACTTAAACCATAAAATTCAGTTCAAACACAATATCGCAAAATAATTTTAAATTGAGCATATCTTTAGAAATTTCGGTACACGCTCTCACGCGCTGGAGATAAAAATGTTTTTCTGTACAACGTTGGTATTGCTGGCTTTGAAATCTTTGAGTTTGTTAATGAAAAATTCGTTAAAGTTTTAGAGAATATTGTTACGAATTTCACATTTATTTGGCTATTTATTTAGAACTGTAATTAAAATTCCTTTTTATTTTCCCGTGCAACGCACGCAGATGATTTTTGAAGAGAAAGCTACGTCAAAAAAAAAAACATGCATACATTTATGCAGATTTTTCATTTTTTAAAATTTAATGCAGAGCGATAACATTTAGTGGCAACAATTTGAAAAGTGATACGCCGTTTTTGTGTTTCCGACGCAAAATCGCAAAACGAAAGTAATAGTCCTTCGGGACTAAATCCCTTTGGACTAAATATGAAGCTATTAAGGTAAACAAAAAAGAGAAATAAATTAAGTTACCATTAAATCATGACTATGAGGAAAAGTTAAAATTTTGAGTAGTTACATTAAACTTTATTTCGGATAACAAAGAAGAGAAATGGACTGTTGACGTTAATGTAAATAAAAATAAACTTAATTTTCAGATAGATACTGGAGCAATGTGTAGTGTTCTTTGTAAAAGCAAAGTGAAAATGTTAGATGGTCAGATACAGATGTCTGAAATTAAAAGATTAGTTACATTATCTGAAAATAAAATGGATACTATAGGAAAAGTAGTACTTAACTGCCAATATAGAAAAATAACTATCTTGTAGAATTCCAAGTTATTGACAAAGAAGTAGCTTCTGTATTAGAATTAAGATCATATCTGTAACCAGGTTTAATTCAAAAAGTAAGGTCTGTTTATGCTGAAGACTGATCGCCGTCGGTGATCACGAACGATGGAGGCAGCAGCTTGGCCAGCTCCGAATTTTTTGGGGGTGTTTTCCGGAAAAAAGCCTTATTTCCGTAAAAAATTATTACAATTTTTCTCCGAAGTGTCCCGCCCTCAAATGTAACAGTTTTTTTGTGCAAAAGGGGTCTCATCTTCCTCGCTGTTCATTCTTCTGCAATCCGAAGGAAAACAGAAGCTTTCAGATAAGCAGCCTTATTTTCTCTAAACTAAATCAAATTTGCATCACTGAAGTGCCTTTAAATTCATTTATTTATTATGTTTGTAGGCCTCTGACATTAAATAGTTAGAAATTGCTTTAAATCATATGCTTGTTTTTCCTGTAACTTTCCGTAGTGACGCTATCCTTATCAGTAGATGCCGTCTATTAGCACTCCCCACCTGGGCCCCTTTGAGGAATTTCTGGAGAGGGGGGAAAGGGGATTTTCGGCATCGATGAATGTATAAGGTTGTAGTTTTACTGTTTTCGATCGCAATTTTTTCTTTCAGTCGCAAATAAAGGAAACAAAATTAATTTATATTTCCTTGAATACATCTCTTAGAATTATGTGTATATACTAATAAAGTGTGCCTCAATTTGTTAAGCTAGTACAAATATATAGTAAACTATGATGGCTAAATTAATAAATATATATAATGCTTAAAAAAATTAATTTAAAAAAATTCTGATATTTATTTATTTATTTATGCTGATATGCTCCCGCACTGTGTGTGGTTTTGTGATCTTGCCTGATGTTGTTTGCAAAAATAAAATGTATGAATTTGTTTGGATACCGCAATACTAAATGTTACCTTATTTAATATTTGCTTTTGTCTGGACACAATCGTAAATTTTAGGACATTTTTCTTACTTCCTTTCCTCTTCTTTCTATAGGCCCTTTTTATATTTTTTTTCCTCTCCATTACTTTTGGGCCATTTATTTTTAATTTTATTTTGTCCCATATTTTTCCCTGGCCTTTAGAACTCGTATAAAATATACGAAGTTAAGTAATTTGTACGCTGATTCCAGCATCTGATGACAAAATTTATGAATTGAAGCAAGAAAGTGAATGTGATGCTGAAATATATTCTGAGATGCTGGCCAGAAAGGAAACATCAGCTAGAAGCTCAGCTCAAAGTATTTTGGGACTGCAGAAATGAGATGATAATGAAAAATTACTTGAAAAGAAGGTTCTTGGGTAGATACAGGATTTCTCAGTATGGTTTAATCTAGTATATTGATCAAACTAGGAGACTCAAATCACTCTAATGAGCATGCGGTGTATGCTATATATATATAAAAAAAAAGAAACACATAAATTCGTAGCTGCCGAACTTTGTTGGTCAAAAACTCATATTTTACATTTTTCTGTAGCGAAACTTATTCAGAAAACATCTTCTGTTGGAGAATTAGATTTTCTTGAGCCGTTTTACATTCACAAAAATCTTTCAGTTCTAGTTAACAATCCCAATTCCAATTCATCTTTACCGTCAGCTTTCAAAGAAACTATTTTGTAGTTAATTTCATGTTTTATCAATTGATGGCGTTAGCATCTTTACTTCCTTCCTCTCATTCTTATCGTCTGAGCACAATCGTCTCTTTCATCGTATGCACGTCAGAAGTTGAAGAAGAAGGTTCTCTATTTAAACGTTACCCATGCAGCCCACTCAGTTGCTATGAAGTTGCAGTGACATCTCAATGTTACATTTTCTTCACATTGCATTTGTGACCACGGTACAACGTCACAGGCATGTCACATTGTGATGTGGATGTGAATGTGAATGTCGCACGGATGGCCCATACAAGTCTCAGCAAACGTTTAATGATACCACAAGAAATTTCTCAGTCTCCTCCATTCTGACCTTTCTTAACCTTGCTCACGTAATTCCTTAATGCGAGGTATTCGTGCGCGCTGACCTTGCCCTCCCGATTCATTGTTATGTGTTTCAATAAACCTTTCTAAATAAATTATTTTTAATGTTAACAGCTTGCAATTTTAGTTATTTCTTCTTCACTAAAAATATTGAAAGTTTATAGCGTGCTTTTATTAATGTGATACTTAAAAATCGCTGAACCATATTCTGTGGTGAATGAATTCACATTCTACCGTATGTAGTGTTATCAAGAGAGACTGTCCAAAGAGTTTGTTGTCTGCATAGCGTTTGTTTTTCTTGAGGATTTCCGAGGCCATTATTTTAGTTCTGTCCAAAGATGTCATCACTGCTAAATTTTCAGGTAACCACTGTTGTATATTGATGTGAATGATTTGAGTAATAATTAATATATAATAATAAAAACATAATTTATATGCTTTGAACAAAAAGAACTAATGAATTGACAATTAATTAACTTTTATTCGTATTCCAATGAATGCGGAAGAAAGGGCATTATCAAAAGTTTACTCTCATTTTTGTCTCGTTGATGAGAAATTTTAATTTAGGGACTTAGTTTTATTTGGTAGATATAATTCACTTTTTGTTGCTTCCAATGGTAAACGATAATATAAAAAAGGAATTTATTTTATGCATTTTATTCCAGTACTTTCATCGTGTTCTGCTATTTTCCAAAATTATTCACAAAATAAGTGCTTGGTAGTGCTACTTAGTACCACATTACAAATGATGTCATACTTCCATAACTACGTTCTAATTATATAGAATAAAATTTTTAATTATTATAACTTAAAAAATGGCGTATTACTTTAAAACATTAAACTTTTATACGTGTTTCCTTTATGTAAATTTCTGAGATTATTTATTTAAATTTATTATAATAGGTCTTTTCTTTTCCCGAATTATGTCACACTTTTACGTTTCATACATTTAAGTTGTTTTGTTGAAGTAACCCAATTTCCTTGTTAAGAGATTTAGTTCGAGAAAAATATTTTCTAGTTCAGGTTAGGTTATTTGAATATGGCAAAACACAAGAGAGATGCCTACCTCAGAGAAAGGATGCCTTTGTGGAGGAGTTTCTAAATAAAGCTAGCTCGTTTTACTTTACATATTAAGAAAAACATGAAACCAACTACGCGAGTACTTGAGAGATAAAGAGAATGTAATTAGTATTAATTATTTAAATAAATGATGATAAATGATAAATGATTATTTAAATAAAAATAAGGAAATGACATTTCATCGTTACTTATATATGAAGAAAGTTAAAATCTCACTTGTGACAAAAGAGTATAAATTAATATTAATTTGTCTCTAAAAGTACAAGTTACTTCATTTTATAAAGAAACCGAATTTCGAATTGTATTTCAAGAAAATTTAACCTATTACACAAAGTTATATGAATATAATGAAAATTACTGTAAATCGATTTAGGCATCACCGATAAATTTTATTTGAAATAATAATTTTATTTTAAATTAACGTATTTCACTTCTTCAAACAAGGTATTTTATTTTGTTATTAGAAATTTAAAAATTACATCTAACCCTCTAATTACGTCTAATTTAATTATCTAACCTAATCACATTTAGTTTTGCTTTCAGGTATCACTTGCAGAAATAAGCAATGAAAACATACTAATTTTTGCAATCGTATTTAAAAAGCTTAGAAAAAGTAAGAAAAGAATCTTTTTACAAAGGAATTTTTAAATTTCATTGTGATAACTTGGAAATTCGCATGTTATAAAACATTGATTCTGCACGTTGCCAAAGATGATCTGGTGTGGCAGCTTGGGATGTAATCTGGTCAATCGTACAGCAACCATGGACCACATATTTTCTATCGCCGAAAGATCCGGAAAGCGAGCCAGCCAGGGAAGCAATTCAATCTGGCGATTGACGAAGAACTCTTGGGCAATGCGTGCTACGTGTGCTCGCGCATTATTCTTTTGAAATAAGGCTGCGGGCACGCCCTGAAGGTTAGGAAGGACAACTGGCTCCAACACCTCGGAGATGTAGCGCTGGCTGTTTAAAGTACCGACAATGAGTACTAGAGGAGTGCGAGAGTGATATCCAATACCGCCCCATACCATAATACCCGGTGCAGGACCAGTATGGCGGTGCATAACGCAGCTGTTCAGCATCCTCTCTCCACGGTGTCTCCAGACTCGAATCCGACCATCGTATGTTGCAGACAGAAGCGTGACTCGACAGTAAAGACAACTTCATTCCATTCTGCCGTCCACATTCTTCTTTCGCACCATTGGTGGCGGAGACGTCTTTGGTTCTGCGTTAAGTGTAGACGAAGCTATAGACATCTTGCGAAGAGACCACTCTGCTGTAAACGGCGTCGAATGGTACGCGCAGACACTGAATGATGCTTTACACATTAAATGTGCTGTGCTATGGTTCGTGATGTGACTGAGCGATCTGTCACTGCCATGCGCACAATGTTCCTGTCATCACGTAAAGTGGTGCACTGAAGTGGATGCGATCGAACAAGTCGGTCCGTCGTACCCTCCTGCATCCAGCCTCACATATCCGCATTACAGTTGTTAGGTTTCGTCCAACACGACTACCGATTTCCCTGAAAGATAACCCACACTATCCTTCCTCTGTCGAACTCGGATACTTCATCAAACGATGATCGCTGTTTACTACGAGGCATAATTGATCGTTTTTTTTTTTTTGAAAAAACCACAAGAAAAACAATTGCCGCACTTGAAATCGTCGAAAACTTCAAGTCTTAAATAGCGCTTTGAAGTGGCGCCACGGCCGCGAGTGATGTGCGTCTGCGCTGAAATTCTAGTCATTTGTATATCTCACCTCCGCTAATGCATGTTGTAAATTTTCTGTTATTTGAATGCTTCCTTCACGGTATTGCATTTACGGTGGCAGCAGTGCAGCTCTGAAAATTTTGATTAGTACACTGATTTGTTGCCTTAGCATCTCTAATAATCAATATTCGATGTGTTGTTTTAAACTAAGCTGAAATCCATTAATTAATTATTAAAATTAATTGACTAAAATATTTACTATGTGACGTGCATTAACACGATTTATCTAAAAATGAATTAAATGGAATTACAATGGGATCTATGTTTTACAAGTGATTTTCCGGTTCACATGAAAGCTCTTAAAATACGATCCTATACCTTAGATGTAGTAATTACCTGTGTACACTGATAGGATTCAACTCATAAGACCCTGTTCGGGAGAAGTGGTGCCTAAACTATTTTTTTTACTTGTTTAAATTGGATGCTTTAAATATTTATTTACGCAATTTAGAAATAGATAGCAATTAATTTTATTGTTGCGTTCCACTGGTTCGTGGATTTGGAGTGATTGATGACAAATCCTTGACGACGAATTTATTCGCCAGTATTACACAGGACAGTTCCAAAGACATGTTACAGTCGTAAAAAAAACTACGACAAACACACTGAAACAATCAGCAAGTCAAGTTTTGGCTATCAGGCTCTAACGGTAAAGACTGCTTCACGGCAAAGCGCTCCCGACTTGACGATCGCTCTCGAGCTAATCTCTGAATTCAAGATATTACAATTGAACTAACAGACTCTCGCTACTCCTCACAATACACTTCACGATAAACTTCTACTCCTCATATAGGCAGGGTATTTATAACTTTTAACTTCCCTTCCAGAACATTCTCGGGAACACCGTTAAGAATTCATTCTAGAATGTTCCTGCTCTGTCTATGACATATTGCCAATTTTATCGCCAAATGGGCAATTTCGCGCCATGTATGGCAAACCTGCCCTTCCTTGACAGCTTCTGGGGTAACCCTGATCCCGCTTTGCGGGGAAGATATCTTCCCGCAGCTGGGGATTTCGGAACACTGCCGTCAGGGCCTTTCCTGCTGGTGGTGCAGCGCGTAAAGGTACGCGGGCGAAGAAAATCAGGGGCGGCCGGACGTTCGCGATACCACGTCTAAATAGTTTAAATTCATTAAATTCATTATAAGTACTTGTCATATGTAAGTACTTTTTATACAATTTGTCATATGTACATACTTAGTGAGTGTGAAATAAAAGTGTTATTAATCATTCAACTTCTTTTTTCTTTAATTTGTTCAGTTTTTAATTTTTTTTCTTAGGAAATGTAGTATGTGGGTAGCCAATGGCCTAGGAACGGCCCTGACTGCCCCCTCCCAAGGACTGCACGTCCCGGACAATGTAATCTTTGATCAGTAGCCAACTTCGACATAAGCAAAAGGTAATAAAACAAACAAACAAGATAAATGAAGAAGCAATTATTTACAATATTTACAGTTATAGTAAAACACACAATACAAAGTTACAGTACAAATTAACCGCATAACAATTTTAAATTATATAAATTAAAGTTCAGAAGGAATTTCAGTCTCAGACTTTTTATTAAGTTATACCGGGTTATTTATTTTTCCACTACAATTCTCAGATGTATTTCTGTTTTGCATGTCACAGTGTATCAACAGGAAGATCTGAAATAGTTCCTCACCACTCTACAGTTCAGTTGCATCATGTGTACTCTCAAGAGTTTCATTAGTTAAAGCCCGTTATGTAGAGTAAAATGGATCTGAATGCACTTGGTAAACCAAGCATACAAGTCTGCTTTCCAGTTTTCAGCTGCAAGAGTGGTCACACACCATTGAACAATGATCATAATTCTGGATGCAGAAGTCATACAGTTGCAACAAATCGCCCACTCGTTTCGTGATGCTTCTGTCGGAATATATTGCATTTCTTGTGTCCTCATGTCATGTTTTGCACACATGTGATAGAAGGTGAGGGTGTGTGGACAGAAAGACGTAATCAAAAGAAATGCAAAATATGTCCCGTATAAACTGACCCCAGAAAAAAATGAATGCGAAAAGGAAACACGAGTTGCTAAAAATGCCAGCAACAGTTAAGCCGTTTATAAGCAAAAACGATACAATAATACTTGACGAACCATGAGTGATTTCACACTTGATCGCAAGGGAAAAAAATCAAGCAAAACCGTGTCTTGAAAATCATAAGTAATAACTCCAGGTCCACAACAAAATGGCTAGAAGCTAAGCTTATAAGAGAGCTAAACATTAATTATTACGAGAAATTTGTTATTGTGAGGAGCTGGAGCTACGTAAAGCCGCGAATAATAAACTATATTTGTGACTCTTAAATAAACTTGTGAGTCATGTTACGGTACCCAAAAACCCGCAATCTAAATAGCCGGTGGCAATATAAAACTTCATCGATATGCTGCTGCAACTAAGGATATCCGGTTGAAAGCAAAAATATCGAGTTTTGGATTCAACCGCCTCATACTTTGAATTTAAGTCCATTTAATTAAAATTGTTTCTATAAATCATATCGCGATTACCAAAATATAAAATATATGTTTGTCAAAAAACTGCCAGCAAAAAAATTTGCATTTTTGAAGAAGCGGACTACTTTGAACTTTTAACATCCCTTTTTTAATAAAAACTAATCTGAGTGACGTGTAATTTCAGTAATAAATGGTAAACTCATAAAGATTTGTCTATTAAAAAAAATTCATCCTTGTCAGTCTCGTTAGAAAGTTCTAAGTGCGCCAATCAGTGACTTTGCGTTTGACAGAAGGAACATTGGTCAAATTTTAAAAAAGAAAATATTCTACGAGCTATGCTGCGCCTGTTGGTGAAGAAACGCATTCAAAATATTCACTGAAGAAGTGGTTAAATTCTTAGAAGTTCAGAAAAATGTTTCATTGCATTTTCAAACTCAAAATTTTCCTTTATTTCTCATACCATAACGAGAGTACATAAAGTAAAGATAAAAGGGGAAATAAGAAATTGGGAGAATTTTTATTAATATATCCTATTGTTCCAAATTTTCTTCTACCAAAAGTTATTGTCGAACAAGACACAGATAACTTTTTATTTCCTTTAGAAATAGAATAATAATAATAAAAAAAATTTTCAGGACGAAATTTGTATGGAAATAAGCATTTTGGAATTTCCTGACTGTAGTTTCAGTTTTATGACTATATATCTAGCAACGAAGTCTCCGTATAGCGTGTTTTAGGTTCTCATTCTATGTGCATCCGAAATAAAGAAAATAGTTAAAAACAAAGATATTTAAAATGCCTCACAACGCACTTTAGAAAAAGTGAAATTGTACTCGGTAATAAAGATTTCTATTGTAATTGTACTTTTGTTATTGCTATTAACATTTTAAGTGCACAAGTAACGATATTTAATCATGCTTACGTTCAAAATGATAATAATGCAATGTTAATTTCGCTTTTTTTGTGTGGTGGGGAGGAGTCTTTTTATTTCTTAAAAAGGAGAATCCTTTTCGGATTTCATTCTCTGAAAAGATACCAATATAAGTTTTTCGTAAATGTTGCTAGTATATGTATATGTAAGTGTTTCATAAAAGCGAACTGACGTAAAATAAACTTTCATTAAAAGAAGTATACTTCTAAATTTCTTACATATATTCAGGGCAGGAGCTAGACCTTTTGCCACGTATAAAACTTTGTTAAATTCCTTCGGAGGGTTCTTGCGGCACTGATTATCTTGTTCTGGACGTATCTCAGAAGATGCTTCTGTTTGCAATGCTCATAGCTTAGTACTATAAAAGCTTAGACCTACAATACCACAAATTTAATGACAAAAGGTTCTGAAATTCTCTTTTCTAGATTCGAGATTAGGTTGTCTAGTAGACTAGCAACTTCTTCACTTAACGCTGATATCATTTTTCAAATAATTTTTGAATAATTAGTTTATAGCAGCTACAAATTTCTTCTCAGTTAAAGCCTTCTTACCTCGTTCGGAAAGCATTAGTGGTACAACGGGGTTTCGGTGCAATCAGTTCCTTCATATTCTCAACAGCATGGGTGTCTAAAGTGTGGCCCAAAAGTCTTTAAAATGTGACCCAAACGCAAATTATGAAAGTATTTAAATTTACACATTTTTATTAACAAAATAAATGGTAGAATTTGATTCATATATAATCGATTCGTTGACATTATTTTAAAATAAAAATATCTTAGTATGTCATGATGTACTAAAATCCTCCGCGTACGGCTCCCGCGGTTCCTACGGGAATCAAAATCCGTCTCGTAATATGTTTCACGTGAAAATAGCCGTGCGTAAGTTTATTTCTCTTATTTTCGATAAGAATCCCATTTTTTATCCGTGTAGGCTAAGAATATTATAATATTCATATTTCACTTCTCGTTTTGCACCTAGATGGCGCTACAGATTTATATCATTATAAGGGAGTGCTACAGTGGCGTAGCTAGGGTTCCAGGGCCCGGAGACACCTGAAGAATTTGCGCCCCTTTCTGCGTGCCAAGAATAGGAAACATTTCATTAAAAAACTTCGTAGCATCAATTTGGCCCCGGCTGTATGCTGCGCCAGGGGACAGATGTCTCCCCCTTGCCCCACCCTAGCTACACCACTGGAGTACTATTGCTTCTTTCATTCCTGGAGGGAACTGTCTTTGTCATTGGCGGGACCAGAATTTCAGGTTTATAATTTCAGTAAGAGCCCGCTTAACGCTCTTTTATTTGAATTGTGGGATTTTCCGAAACAGCAAGCAACTTTAGGCCAAAGAACGTCTATGTAAAGAAGGAAAGGTTCCATAGACGTAATGTAAACCAGTTTGCTATTACGCTGTTGGAAAGCGGAGGAAAAATTCGCTAAGGGATTTGGCGACGGAATCTGCTGGCGAGAATTTCCCCCTCCGCCATGTGTACAGAGAATTGAGGAAATCGTGTTAAGAAGAAACGATCTCTGAAAAAACGTTTCTCCTTTGACATTTGCGATAATTTAAACTCAGATTTTCGTACTTTTTTTGCTCAAAATAACTAATCCATTATTTAATTTACTTGCACGAAAAAAATATTTTCTTTTCCTTTAATGTTTAAAGAAATTTAAAACGCTTTTCGTTTTATAAACTCTTGATAAACGTGACCTTCGAACTTCGACACCGGCTTCAAGCTTTGGCGACAGATATTTCGCGCATGCGCAGCTGTTTCCCTCTACGTTGGGAAGGAGCCACTCCTGCTGGGGAGAAGTTTTCCTTCTTAACATTAGATATTCTTTGATTAGGCTTGCCGATATCCGAAGCAATTTATCTGTGTTTCTTCTTTCCTGCGGTGTTATACGAACATATTTTTGATCGTTTCAACTATTTGTTGACGTTATTGTAAGTATAAATTTATATAATATAGTGACAAATATTACGATTTTTAGTTTTTATCATGGGTGATAATAAAAAACGCGAAAATAAAGCAGCAAGAAAAAGAATTTCACTAGAAACTAAAATGCAAGTGATTAGAAGATTAGATACTGGTGAACGTCAATCTCAAATTGTTGCTGCATTGAATTTGGCAACTTCAACAAAAAGGACTATTCTTAAGAATAAAGAAAAAATATTGTTATCGGCAACTGTAACTACGACAAACTCTGCAACTAGAATTACCCATTCTAGAAATAATACAATAGAGGAAATGGAAAAACCACTTTCTATATGGATTGACGACGAAATTGAACGCAATATGCCATTAAGCCAATCTATTTTAATGGAAAAGCAAGAAGAACACAAAAATATTGAAAGTGGTGATTCTGAAGAAGAACAAAAAGACTTTTAGTAGCGTTTCTAAAAACCATTTTGACCTCTATAACAGAAATTATGGACCAATTTATTGAAAATTTCCCAAATTTTGACAGTAGTTCAAAGGCAAGACGGGTTGTTATGGATGCCTTATCCACTCCATGTCATTAAAAAGACAAGCACAACATAAAAAAGAAACATTGAAGATGAAAAAAAGTTTTTAATGCAACCTGGGCGGAGAAATACTTTTTTATTTAAGAGAATAGTAAAGCACTTTGCTTAATTTGTAGGGACTTTGTGCCAGTTTTTAAAGCCCACAATTTGAAAAGGCATTATAGTAAAACATGCCGCAAAATATGATGTATATCTCACCATTTGTCGTAAAGATAAAATAACATAACTAAAAAAAGGGCTATCGTCTGAATAATTTTTTTTAAAGACAACTCTTCAAAATAATAACATTGCAAAAGCAAGTTATGCCGTAGCATATTTAATAGCGAAAAAAACAAAACCCTTCATTGATGGCGAATTTATAAAAGAATGTATGAAAAGCGTAGCAAACATAATTTGCCCCAGAAAAAAAGTTGGTTTTTTGTAAAATCAGTTTATTACGCCAAACTATAGCCATAAGAATTGAAGAGTTGGGCAATTCGGTTAAAAAGTATTTAAAAAGCAAGTGCATCATTTTAAAATTTTATTCGTTAGCCATGGACGAAAGCAATGACGCTTCTGAGTCGGCACAATTGGCAATCTTTATCAGTCCCAATATCCTAATAGTTTCTGGTATACTGGTACACAATCCCATTAGGATTTTAACCAGTTCGCTTTGCATATGCCTTAGGCCAATCGCGTATGTAAATAAATCAAGGTGCGAACGCACCCACCCGAAGGCGAAGCTACTACGGCCGTGGAAAGGGGGGTCAAGATTTCATGAAAACGAGTTGCATGAGGAGAACGAAGTGCATAATATCTTACTAGTTGAAATTCACAATTAAATAATATGAGTTGAACATAGAATGGAATATAACAAGTAATATACGTTGAGTAGTAATAATGTGAATGACATAAATGATTGAAATTTTCAAATTCTTAAATAGTCAAAATTTATGGCGAAATTCTTGTAAATACTAATTAAATTTGTAACGGAGAGAACTTCAGCACATGTCGAGTCTTGAGCACATGTAGGTTGAATTGGAAAATTCCTACTGTGAGAGGCAGTTGACACACAAATATTTATAACATAATAATAATCTTTATCAGAGGTATCGATGAACATTATAGTATCGCGGTAGAAGTGGTTACTTTAGTATCGTTTACAATTCTGATATTTATTCGATACGTTAAAAACGACGATGAAAAGGTTTTCCTTATCTATGAAAAACATATCGACTATCATAAGCGATGGAGCCTCTGCCATGGTTGGTAAAAATGGGGGATTCTTTAAAATAGTTAATAATGAAGCTGTCGCTGCCGGCAATATGATCTTAATGGCATATCATTGTATTGTACATCAGGGCAATTTATGCGGAACAATTTTAAAAATGGAAAGTGTATTAAGCGTTGTTATAAAAACCACCAACTTTATAAGAGCAAAAGGACTAAATCATAGACAATTTCAAGATTTTCTTAAGGTAATGAGCACTGAATTTTTAGATGTTACGATTTGTTCACGTTATTAGGACTTTATAAATATTCTACGTTATGCAAATAAATTTATCAGATTGTGGTTGCAATAAGTAGAAATTAAATTAATATTATCTAAGTTCATTTAAAATAGAAAGCCTGTATGATTTCTGTAAGGTCTCAAAAAATCGATTTAATTTCTTTGAAAACTCTAAAGCTGTTTTCATAACATTAGCGTTTTTAATAAAACCAGTTTGAAATAAACATGGTCATTCCACGTGGTATCATGTTTACTTTCTAGAGGTTTTACGAAGAGAAACTATCAACAAATAAACTGTAATGACTTTTACAAAAAACCAGGTTTTTTTCCCATTTTCAAGGAAGAAATATACTTCATTTACTGTTGTACTGTTGCCTTTATTTTCACTTACTCCGAATTACATTTCGAAACGTTACGCTCTTGTGACTTGAATATAAAGAATCATAATTTACTTACATTTTATGTCTTTATATTTGTTTTTCTTCAAGTGCTTCTCTTCTTCATATGATCTTGTTACGAAACGTATCGTTCAGATATACTTTTAGGAAATTTTGTTTTTATCGTTCAAGAATTTCAGAGCTATGTTCAGTTGTTTATATTTAAAAAAATTTTCTTTTCCGGAAAATTTGTCAGAGAACTTTCACTTTGAAATGCCGTTTAAACTCTTAACTCTTTTAAAATTGTCTGCATGATATTCTTCATGTGAAACTATTAATAAAGATTAAAATGAATAGGTTAGAAGTTGTATAGAGTAATCAGAATATTCGGGCACGAAACTCAACCAGTGTAGAAACTTGATTATAAAATTTCTAATTATTCACAGGTCCAAATGATTTAGGTATAAAGTACTAAATTTCAAAACTAATTCACTAATACGACGGGTTCACTAACAAGATAACATTGGACAGTTTGCCACGAAATAGAAAAAAGATTAACGAGCTCGTGAGGAAGCTAAGCACAGTTCAATAGCCCGTAGGTCTATAGTAAAAGTTTAAATGTTCGAGAGGATACGCAAAGCATTCCAAGCGATGTATTGCATTACAACAACACGCTGTTACGAGGAACTCTTGATGAAGGAAAAAAACATGATGTAGAAAGGATAAGCACATAGAGTAAATGGAATCGGAATAGAAAATACGTTAACATAGAAAGATAAGCATCACACATTTACATAGTGATTTGGTAGCTAGAGTAAGTTATTAAGAATGTCTATAGGACTTTCTGCATTTTCTAAAGAGGAGAGTAGTAATAGTTACATACTGGGATAATGCTATTGTTATTTTTCATGAGGCTTAAAGGAAAATTATGTGCCATAAAATGATAATAGGAACGTGCCATGCAGCTATGATCATCTGGCTTTAAAAATTAAAACGATTACCTTTTTATCTCTTCACTCTACCCCTGGCGAAGAATTTCATTTTGAAAGCGGACTTGAATTCTTTTCGAAGGACTGTTATTAATTTTTTTATCAATTAAAAGTGTAAGTTTCACTTGTAACATTTCTGTAAATGAAGTGATCAGGAAAGAAACGTAGCAAAGACCACCGCTAGACCCAATCTCTTCATCATGGAGCGATAAATTTATAGCCAAAGGTGTGAAACTCATCGTCTTAATCACACCGTGGCAGGCTTGTGGTGAATTCCTTAACTATCGAATCCATTTCTTTACATCACAGAATAAAAGCGTAAATTTTCATGTCTCGTAATCCGATGGATTTCTTAACAATGTTCCGTCGTAAATATGCCAGCACCTAAGCAAGTTGACGATTTTTTCGCCAAGTTAGTAAAGGTTCTCTTATATAAAATTTTCAGCATTTCGGCGAAAGTTTCTTTCTCCGAGTTATGCATTGAACGTCGTCATACTTTCAGTATTTTTATGTTGAGGAGTTTGCAGAGATAAATTATCATAAAACTGCTCTGATATAAAGACACAAGGATCTTGACGGAAGTCTTTTCTTTAAGTTTAACTGAATTTTGTAAGGGTGATGGCCCTTTTATACCAAGGGATCCTTAGCAAACAGTGATCGACTTGCATAAAAACACAGGAAACTTTATGATGGGAATTCCGTGAAAGAAAACCATCATAAAGATGCTTTGGCATAAAGGTACTGGCAATCTGATAAATGTTGCTTTCTGCAGGTTATAAGCTGAATTTCTTAAGGTTGCTGGCCCCTTCATGCACGTCAGTGACTATTCACTAAAATAAAGACTTTTTTATTTATCAAATGCCTGTCGTTTGCCCGCTAAGCAATTAGACAACGGGCCCTTCAATATCTCGTCACACAAGAAAAAGCAGAATGTGCAAGGCAATCGTCCAAAGGAAAAGCAGTTATATCTTGTTCAGTGACACAAACAGAAGACGTAAGAGAGTACACAATGTCAAAACGAAAAGGATGAGCATGGAAGCAATTCCGTCCAGTTAACATTCTAAAAGTTGCAGGTGCAGCAGCTCGAGGTGAGTCGGGAACAAGTTGTGGTCTAGAAAGAGAGTACAATCAAAAATCTGCCATTCGAAAGATGAAAAGCTGTATCATGAAGAAACTACCTGGAAATCCTGGCTATTTCCAGTATAGCTGAATGGAATCGCAATTTCACAAGGGGTTTCTGCAGAACAGAAGATCCTTTTCTTGGCAAAATAATAAGCCCTCTGATTTCCCTCAATGCCACAGTGGGAGGGGATCTACTAGAAGGAACCCTATTAGGAAAATTCTCAAGCAAAGTCCTGCATCCTAGGACGCGGGGGTTCTCAAACTCTTTATTAGAAGAAAGAGCCTGTAGTTCAGAAACAGAATCAGAGAAGAGTGCCAAGTCCCAAGAGTACTAAGTCAACAATGCTACCTTTAACAAGCCATCAGAAATCAAAGTTTAAATAAGATCATTTATATAGATAATAAGAAAATTCTGTTCAATACTGTGTGAAGTGGCCCAGTTTCACTCTTTTTAAAGCTCAAGAGACAATCATCAAAACTGGCAGTACAAAACCGCTGTACCAGGAAGTCTTTAATCTACATTATCATCCTACCACCATTCTCCATGTTCTGCAGCTTCTGGACAATTCCGAGTCTCCAAACTTTACAAAAACGAGCTCGAAGTCCACAAAGACTGCAAGAGCAGAATGTCGGCGATCCGATGAGTCTTTAATAGACTGACTAAGAAAAGCAACCTGTTGTTTAGTAGAGTGGAATTTTCTGAAGCTTTGGGAAGGTGATAGCAGATTGTTTGATTCAATGTATCAGTTCAAACGAGCAACTTTCATCCTCTCCATGGAATCTAACAAGCAACCTTCGATTGAATGCTTTTAAGAGAAATATATCTGTAACTATTCAAATCACGTGCAGGTTTATTTCTTTTATAATTTGATACCACGATGGCCTTTTTACAAATTACAGGAACAACGCCAAGGGTCCAGCTACGACTAAATAAAAACAGTAAGGCAGCAAGAACATTGTCTTTAAAATGATGTAATAACTCAGGATTAAAGTTCTCGGGTCTAGGAGTCTTTCCAATCTTAATTTGTCCGATAGCCTGCTTAAAATCTAGCATGTCAAAATTCCTTTGAAAAATATATGTAATGTAGTTAGACGGCGTAGAGCTGGGACAAAATCTTCTGATCTCCTTTCTCACAATCCTTTCTCTTTGCTTAAGATCAGTCCTCAATCTTTGTCTTTTGAAAAGTACAAAATAAAGCAAACAAAAGTTTTTACAAAGTAAAACAGTTAAAAGCATTAGAGATATCTCTGTCGTCAGTTAAAAGTCTTCTTTCCACTCTTCTAGGTTATTTAAGGTTCACAATTGGCTTATTTTTTAGATTATTTACGAATTTATACATCTTGTTACCATCTTTTCTGCAATCGATTTTAGGATTCTTAGATGACTTGATGGTTCTGCGGACCTTGAAGAAATGTTCTTTAAAAAAATCTAACCTTTCTTTCCAAAAAGGTTTAAATTTAAATTCTCGTCCCCTAGGAATCCATTTCTTAGCACAGGAAGAAATAGTTCCTTGAAATCTAGCGAACGCATTATCAATAGTTTCTGTTGATTCGAAGATTTAAAAGTGTCTTAATGGTTCTTGTGTAAAAGCTTCCTAATTAACCTCTGTAAGGTTACATTTGATTTTAGTGCCTTTAAGGTTTTTTGTAAACAAATTTTGCTTGGGAATAATGATCATTGTGATACAGGATCCTAAAGAATTTATTTGAAAGCCCGTCAGCAATATCAGAGGAAATTAAAGTCAGGTCAGGATTTGTACCTTTCCCATTATAATGTAAGTAAGTAGAGACATCAAAATCACTAAATAAAAGTTCAAATTTCTTTGACTTTAAAATTTCCTCCATCACCAGTCCAGTCCTATTTGTGTCACTCTAATTCCAACGCTTACTAGAAGCGCTAAAACTCGCCACATAAGATTGTTTTATTTTCACAAGGCAAGAGTTCGAAGTCAAGTCTGCCATTGCCAGGGGAATGTAACAAGCGAACGTCTTAAAAGGGTTTCTCTTTACCCACAGGTCAAAGTTGTACAATCTCCGAACCATTATACGAAGTTAAATCAGTGATCACTCTAAAAGAGGAAATCAGACATTGTTGAGTACCAATCGGGATGCCGCTAGCAACTTGTCATGATTTGGGAAAAATATGAAAATTATAAGACCCAAATCGGTAATACTTCAAAGTATCAACAGTCAAATTTGCGTCAATGATAAAAAGATCAACATTAGATGACACTAACATATTCAAAAGTGTTCTTTTTTTCTTGAGAAAGTCCACCTGCGTTCCACTGCTGTATAGTCACCAAATCCTTAGAAGGACGGTTTTTAGAATTAGCCATTTTTTGAGAGCTCGGCGAAAGCTGTAGCAGATTTAGCGTAACCCATTGTGCACCACGAGGAGGTCTGCTACATTACATCTCAAAATAAAGACTTTTACATAGGCGTCCCGGTACCTTGATGAAGGTTATATTCTTCATGGCATAAAGTGAAAGTCGTAAGGATGCTGGCATCTTTGTGTCTTAATGTTCTGGCATCCTTTTATATTGCCGAATAATGCCAAACTGGCAAAAAGGTGCAGTCCCTTTATACACATTGCCCGCGCCGTTCAGGCCACCCCAGTCCAGCCCTGAGTTTCAGTATTTTTTGCTACAGAAGTGGTTAAGGTTTCTTATTCCCAATTCTTTGTGAATGCTGATGTTTCTATGGAACTATCATGCTCTAGCAATCTTTTGCAGTATTTCAAGGTTGGTAGTACAGGCAAAACTCCAGATGGTATTCTTTCTCCACCTTTTTTCTCCACCTTTGATCTGCACCTTTGATGGTATTCTTCTCCACCTTTGATCGTTCAAGAGGTTTTAAGGCCAAGCGATGATTTTAAAAAAAGGATTTTACATAACATTAGAGCTAGACTCTTTTAGAAGTTTTCCGTTTAAGAATATTATTTGAAGGAAATTGGTATAAAATCTACAATTTGTTGTACAGTCAGAGAATATATTTTTCTTGTGGAAATATTGTTCATGTAACTGAAGCTCGTCCAGCTTCAGTGCTACTATCATAGCACCTTCTTTTAAGGCTCTTAAGACTCTTCGAGACGGTGTTAACTAACAGTAACACCGTACTGATTTTGCTAAAATCTCCATGCTGATTTTGTCCTTCTTTGCATCATTAGGAATTTCGTCATACAGGTTTCCTGCTAAAGCCATCTCTACTGAATTCCGGAAAAATTAATTGTAATTTCCTGTTTTAATACAAAATTTAATGTTTGTGAAAAGTATAATTATGACACTCAAGACATGTCTTTATCTTAGAATAAATAAACATGCAAGCAGAAAAAAATAAGGGGTTCGCAAATTAGAGGCAAATTTAATAAAGAGTTGCACTACTCCTCAGAAGGTCCTATAGCTCGTCACTAGATAACCCTTACATGCTTTGTCATAACTGATTAAATATAAGAAAACACTCCAGCCCGTTTGTTGTTTATTGACGAATGAAAGTCAGGGATCATAAAAACACTGAGAATAAGTATTCTGCAGCTTCACAGACATATAATTACGCCAGATGCAATATTATTGAACATGAAAAGAGCGACATTTCTTACAAAAGCAATTCAAGGAGCATTCAGATGTAAGTCGAAATCCTCCTGGATGAGCAAATTATGTAGCAGATCATCTAAACTTCTCGCACAGCAGAATCAAAAACAGTAATCATGGAGCAAGAAGCTCAGCAGCGAAGCAGCTACCGGAACAGAACTTACAAACTCGATGAAGGGTGAACTGATCTCGAGTTCTTGTAAAGCCACATGTTTTTACCTTTTCTAAAGGGTAGGTTAAACACTTGAGAAATTTTCTTCTAGAACAGCTCCTTGGAATTGAAAATGGGCTTCCAGAATGTCACCAAGTTGGCGATAATCTCCAAATATTCATCAAGGCTCGATAAAGACATTTCTATCCATAGCTCTAGTTCTGTTTGAGCTATCTTTACAATGTTAATGCCAACTGATTGAAAATTGAAAACTCAACAAAATACTTTATGAAATAAACATATACATAAGCACAATAAATAACCACCAAATCAAAATTAAACAGAAAACACAAAATAAACTTAAAATCTTCAAAACACGCTAAATAAATGCATAAGTAAATCAAAACAATAGATAACTCTACAAAAATGTCTAGAAACCAAATATTGAGCAAATGAATACAAATATTTACAATGATGATAAAAGTACAACAGGATCTGCATTACGAATCGAATGTTTATTGCATCAGGAAATTATAAGAGAGATAAAGGTGGATAAAAGTTTAAAACTTCATTTAAAACTGTGCTAGCTAAAATTGTATTATAAAAATACTTAACGATGTATAAAAAACTTAAAGTATATTAGTCATTTCGGGACAATCTGTTCTTTCATTTTGTATATAATTAATTAACCATTTTGGTGCACGCGTTTATATGTATACAGTATTACAACTTTATGAATTATTTTGGAAAAATATGAATGAAGTAGGTGCATCAGTGCAGTTTTTATGAGAAAGAAACGGGATAAAAACAGTCTCGAAATTAATAATTTTTTATAAATTTATTTTCACACTTCTGATGATTTCAGAAATTTTCTTCAAAAATTAATTTTGATTTTTTATCAAGTGTTTTCTCAGGGATGTGTTTTGTCTCCTGAATTCGGGCAATGCTTCGAAAGTTAAATCAACTCCTCTCGTGAGTTAGAACAATCTCGACGTCTTAGCTTAAATACAAATGCTGTAAAACAGGTAATACCGCGAAACCTTGCCAATCAATTTTTCATAAACCGCAAACTACGCTTTTATCGTAGTAAAATATTTAAGTAGGGCGGCAAGCGCAGCGCCGACACCGCCCATGAAAATAAAATATTCACGTTTCGAGGCTCGTAGCCAGACGGATAACCCACAAGGTTGTTCTAGTACAGTTGTGCTAGCTGACAATTATTACTCTGCTTTCCTTACTCAGGTATTCTTTCTTATTTCTAACCTTCCTTTTTTTCCCGATATACCTCTTCGGTGGTTTATTCGCCCTATTTTAAATAATCTTGAAATAAATAAATAAAAATATTAACATAATATACTACGAAAAAAATTTCATGAAAATGCACCTTTTTCTAGCAATGAAAATGCATGTTTTTCTAACAATAAAAATCACAAGAACTGACAATAATTATGATGTCATGGCAATTTTTTTAACCCTAAAGTATTTTCTTCTCTTGCCTCAGCTCTCCGAGTATCACTCTTAACATCGTACATGGTTTTTCGAGTCGCACGATGACAGAGTAATGGAATCTTGCCAAATGCAAGCGCTTAGTGACATTTGTTGATCGCCGTTTTAAATCAGACGAAACATTTGCCACCTGCTGCAACTTCCAATCCTAAGATTTTCCCTCCCCTCCAAAAATAAAATATAAAACTCAATTATCTAGTTACTTTATTTATTTTCATAATCTTTAACTCCGTCGCCCAGTCACACAAAAGTTTCGAATAGTAGTATGTCCCAGATAAATAAATGTTTCAGCTCCTGCACAGAATCAAAAATTTCACTAATTATATTAGGTGAAATAAGCAGTATTATATGCATTTATAAGCAAAAATTAGTTTTAATAGTTACAGAAACAAAACTGGAAGAAAATTTTAAAAATGAGAGGTAAAATAGAGTGCCCTCTGTCACTCAAATGAAATGAGAATAAAAAGTACTTAAGATAAAAGAGGAATGAGAAAATTTGATGTTTGTACTGTTGCTTTTATTTGTTCCTAGTCAAGTTCAGTTCCTGATTAAAAACTTATTCATCGTTTTACAAAAATTGAAATGTATTTCAGCCGCTTTCTTTCGAATACATTTATAATAAGAAGTAAGAAATTTTCAGAAAAATCTAGCAATTTCATGAAAGTTTTTAATCTTTGGAACCATTACTCGGTTAATTTTGGGGTTTTGTTTATTCTTAATTAAAAACAAAAATTTCGATTCTGCAGAGTAATAATATGCAAAAAAAAATGTTTTTTGAATATTTGAAAGCAGGAGCTGCTATTTTCACTGTTCAAGTTTGCAGAAAAACTGTCAAAATAAGAAACTGTTGTCATTTCACGAAGTATAATATATTCCATTTACCTTGAACAGCTGTGATGCCATCTGGCTACTTCAATTAGCTGCTCTTATGATAGAATCCATACTCTGAATTCAAATATGAAAAACAAATGTTGCAAGCGATGACGTTTGTAAGTAACTACGAGTATTTATCATTTAGAAAGAAAACAAATCATTTTTAAATCTCTTCACAGATTCTAACTAAAAGGTAGAAATTTGTGATTTTCCAGTGAAATTTACTACTTCTAATTAGGTCTAAATGAACGATACTTGTTTATTATACTAAACTAAATAAGCGGACTGTACTAAGAAAAAACGAATAACGTTATTAAGGCTAAATACTAATAATATACTAATAACATGCTCTAGCATACTCTCTGAACCGAATCCAGTGGATAAGTGAGTGTTTTCTTAGTGTATAATAGATGGTGCTTTATCCTAACTGAACAATAGCAATCAAAGCATTTTTATTAATATGTATTAATTAAAATGGACGGGATATATATGAAAGCACACAGAAATGAAGAGAGCTGATATAATTTATTGTATCAAAAGAAACACTTCACAGTTCTGGAGCTTTCCACAAAAGTACTCGTACAGCTCTTTACAGTATTACAGACTACAATCAGTACTTAGACTTCAAACTACTAAGAATATTAAACACAGCGCATCTAAGAAGCGAAGCTCTGACGGATATCTCAGTACTCTGAATTCAACTATGAACTAACAATTGAAAGCAGATGCTCCCTCTGGTATTATTTAGTTTTTACCCAGGCTTCGAGAAATCTCTATCAAATTCCATTTCTCGAAATTACTGGAAGGCATATGAGGGCCGGATACGGTGGCAGTTACATAAGGATCGATTACAGTTATTCAATTACATTATTCATTACAGTTATGAAGGGACCGGATCCAAATGTCTCAAAGTTTTACCACTTTTGGCGATTTCTCGCCAAAACTATTGCCAACTTGGCCACATATCGTCAGTTTAGCGAGATAACCATTTATTCAGAGTTAAATATACTGCCTCTGTATTACTTTTCCGGCAAAGCTTCGCTTCTTTAGATTTTCATATTAGCAAAAAAGAAAAGAAAACAAATACTACAGTTTTACATATAATTCTCATTAGAACTATTTACATATGTACAAAATTCGTAACAGTATGTATATATGTGTGTCTGTGTTTAAATTAAAACTACAACTTAAATCAGCAACAGTCCAGTCTTCTTAATTTTAATTTATGTATTTCGCCTTTGTCCTAAAAGTATAAATTGTTTATAATAACTTTTAGACGGCATCTTTTTAAAATTAATCCGTTTCCTGCTTTCTTATGTAATCCTGCAATGTAGAGAGCTCTTATCCAATCAGATTAAAGAAACTTTTGACTGTACTCCGCTTTGCTAAATGCGTCCTAACTTTCTCACTTTTCCTTGCTCTGCTAGCATTCATCGCTCGTCTCTCTCTTGTCTATCATCCATTGTCTAAAAATGTAAGCTATACAAAATTTAAGCTGCATTGATATAAGCTATGTCGTGGGCATATCGCTTCCATGATGATGTGTTAAGAAAAATCTGTGTATCAAGAATTAGTTCTCCAGCAATAATGTCTTGTCTTCGACCACGTCTGTCTGTAAATGCAATCTTTATAACTATGCAGAAAAACTTTCGCCCAGTTGTTGCAACTATCGCCCGATAATCAGTATATTCCAAATTATTGTACACGCACACTCACATGGCCATATATATATATATATATATATATATGTAATAATAAAATTCCATAGTCAAAAATACACTATTTTATTATTACACTCACGTTTGTGAAAATTGCAACACCATGAAGGACTTACGCGAGTGAGCTGAAATTTTCAGGAAATGCAAAGTAGCGCATGATATGCAAATGATTAGAATTGCAAATCCGTAGCGCATGCGTATGCTGAGCAGCGCCCTCTGAACGGCTGATGGATCCGAATAAATAGACGGCTGTAGCGAGGCGTGTAGGGTTATCGGTGGTTATCTGCTAGTGGTAAACGTTAACTC
>KK121797.1:149213-167951 GCA_000611955.2 Stegodyphus mimosarum
TAGCAGCACTTATTGCGGCGCGTGGTGGCCACACAAAATACTGATTCTGATCTCTTGTTCTTGTTTGTTTGCTTTGGACATTTAATCATTTATTTGTACCACTACCACTCAACTGTGTATTAAATTGCATTTAATTATGACGATTCCTTCTTGGTGTTGCAATTTTCACAAACGTGAGTGTATATGAATTTAAAAAATTAGGATTAAAATACCTAAAAAAAGCCGTCAGAACACCTGAATGCAACCTATCCCTTATTTTTTCCTAAATACACTGTTGGAACGAAACTGTTTTAGTTAGTCTAGTTAATCGATTTGATTTAAAACTTCAAAATACTTTTCTCTGTACAAGCTCTGTTTAAAGCTTTGAATAAAAGAGATTAACAAATGTTTTAGGTACTCTTATACTCTATTTTTCCTGTTTTATATGCATTTTCGGTTCAATATTTTTTTGGCAATGTATTTCGCAAAAAAGAAGGGATAGGTTGCATTCAGGTGTTCTTACGGCTTTTTCTAGGTATTTTAATCCTAATTTTTTTAAATTTCTTTTATAAAATTTAGCAGCACTAGATGCTAATTTCCAACTAGTTAATTCTTTCGTAATTTTTGAAAAATGTACCTTTGTCCACTTTTCTAATTTCTTGACATATCTATATATATAATTTTACCAAAGAGTATTTTTTAATATAAAGATTACACTATCCTGGAAAATTCAAGAAAAATGTTGACTGTAAATTTAGATAAAGAACACTGCGTTTAGCTATAATGCATTTTGAACTAGGTATTAAGCATATTGAATTAATTAAATTTTACTTGTCAAAAACTATGAAAATCCTTTTCGAAGAAAGATGTTTTTAACTTCTGAAAATCTGAGTGTGATAAATTTATTCACTTATAAATTATTTGAAGCAAAGTAGTAGATTATTACACTTCTTCGAAAACCCTAATTTTGAAAGGCAAATATAATAACGTTAATTTTTTGTCCGAAAAAAAATTTGGACGTTGAGAATTCGGAGAAAATTATTTCTTACGCCACACACTTTCGATTCATCGATAGGTGACCTTGACCTGGTTCGAAAACTTTTTTTTCTGTTAAGTAAATCAGCTTGAGCTGCAATATATACAAAGGCGTATGTGCGTGTTTGTGTGTGTCGTAGACTGATGGAGAAAGCTGGCGTTTTGCAAAGAACCTCGCCCTGGCTAATCAGAAAATTTTCCAACACTTTACAATCAGTTTGATATACACTACTCGACATTGAAAATGCAACACCAAGAAGGAGTGGTCAGAAAGTGATGAAATTTGGAAAAAAAGGCAGATACAGCAAGCAGCAATACGTGATCTTTATTTCAAAAAAATAGTCAGAATACAGAGCGAGAACGGCGTCAGCTCAGTAGGATGTAAGACCACCGCGGACAGCGATGTACTAAGACACATGTCTAGGCATAGAGTCAATAAGAGTGCGGATGGTGTCCTGAGGGATAGCTTTCCCATTCTCTTTCAACCATTTGCCACAGTTCGTCTTCTGAACGAGGCAGAGTCTGCAAACGGCGCCCAACCGCATCCCACACATGTTCGATTGGTAACAGGTCAGGAGAGTACGGTAGCCAGGGAAGCATCTGTATACCTTGCAGAGCATGTTGGCAGATGCGAGCACTGTGTGGTTGGGCGTTATCCTGCCGAAAAATTGCATTAGGCAGCCCCTGAAGGTAGGGGATTGCCACCGGCCGCAGTACATTATCCAAGTATCGTTGGGCCGTCCTAGTGCCCTGAATACGAACTAGAGGTGACCTGGAATCGTAGGCAATAGCGCCCCCAAACATTATGCCACGTTGTAGCGCGGTGGGGCGTTCCACAGTTACTGCTGGATTAGATCTGTCTCCACGTCGACGCTCCACACGTATGCGGCGACTGTCACTGGATAAACAGAAGCGTGACTCATCTGGGAACACGACGTTTCGCCATTCTGTCATCCACATCGCTTCAGTCCGGCACCATTCTAAACGTTGACGTCTATGCTGTGGGGTCAATGGCAATCTTCCTAATGGACGCCGAGAGTGCAGGCCACATTCAACCAATCGACGGGAAATTGTTCTCGTCGACACGAGAACATCCATTGTATCTTGCATATGCTGCAGAATCGCGGCACAAGTGACTTGCGGGACCACCACAGCTTGTCGGTAGATGCGTCAATCCAAGCGTGCTGACGTCACTCTGGTTGCACCTGTACTCCTCCTTCTTTCCACATTCCCTTGTTCCAACCATGTTCGCCGTAGCCGATGCACCGTGCTCGCATCCATGTGGGTATCAGCTGCGATATGACGTAAGGACCAACCCGCCCTTCTCAGTCCGATCACCATACCCCTCGTAAAATCGTCTATCTGCTGGAAGTGCCTTCGTTGACGGCGGCCTACTGGCATTCTCTCCTATTACACATATTCTCCGGGACAAAAACGAGCTTTCTTCGATAATTCGTCTGGCAGAAATAACGACACGAATATTGCCCATTTTGCACGTTCCTTCCCTTATATCTCACTTCACGTGCGTCGGAAAGCTGCGCATTTCACATCATTCGCATAACTCAGTGACGCGCGTCTACTCTAAAATTTGCATAAATTTCTGACCATTCCTTCTTGGTGTTGCATTTTCAATGTCGAACGGTGTATGTCAGGCTTATCGTAATGAGTCCATACACCTTTAAACTGATTAAAAAATTTGCAGTTGCTTGCTCAGATAGCCGAGCTTCATTATGGACCAATGCGATAAACATTATTTTATGCTGGTGTATAGAACTCAGCACCGTAGCTGAGTCATCAGTAGCCTGTCGAAACTGCAGTGATGCACAGCAAAGATTCCTTCTTCATCTGTAATACTGCTGATTAGAATTGTCTCAACATGCATGCATTTTTATTTTGCGTAGCGTGATGTTTGGTGAATATTTTTAATTAAGTTCAGAACAGTAACAATGGTATACTTGAGATTTTTTATGTAACAGTAAACTTAACCCAAGATTAAGGTAATAAGAATGACGATGCGGAGGGGTTAAAGCAACCGTAGATGAAGTTATTCATAAAATGCATACACTAAACTTGTTTGCTATGCATTTCAATAAGCGCGTCGTATCCAGATCTTTTCTGCTACTGCCATTAAGGCCCATGTCTTGAATGATTCTGGATAGATAAACTCCAAAAAAGAAAGACATGCGGAAGAGAAGAGGGAAAGCCTGCTGAATCTTGTAGTTATTCTTCAATAATTCCGATTGAAGAATACTATGACAAGCTTCTTAAGTACATTGCGCCACACTAGGCATAGGGGAAGAGATAAAATGCTGTTTGTTTTTAGACATAAGTTTTATGTTCCTAAACTAGCAGTTGAATTTTCTTCATAGCGTTTTTCAATGTGCAGTACAAAAATCTCAACAATGCATTACCTTATTGCATGACTAATCATCACAAAATTTTTAATCTTCGAAATCAAGGTGATTACGTTGATTCTCAGTCAACTTTCGGTAGATAATGGAAGTGGTTAATAAACTTACAAGACCATTAACCACTTCCATTCTCTATCGAATAATAATAAAACTGTGTCTTCTTCGAAGAGTTTTTTTCGGTAGTAGGGAAAAGTTATGTACTTAAATATATGTTATGTGCTTGGATAGACAACAATGGATTAGATAATAAAGTGCCTTTCTATTCAGTAGAAAAGGAGGAAAAAGCAACTGTCCAAAATATAGAGTCGTAGGATGAAGTTTGTACACAACAGAGTTTGAGATAGGCCAAGTATTAGGTCCAAAAATATTCGCAAAAGCGTGACAGCAAAGAAGATTTTGAACGATTTAGATATAATGAGACAGGAAAAACAAAAAACAAAAAATAAGTCGCTGACTTCGAAAAAGAGATGAGTTCTATTTGTTCACGCAGTTTGAGTGAAACATCATCTGCATCATGCTCTTCATGTTTCACGACGAATCACGCAGTTTATTGATAAAACGTTGCCTCAATCTCTGAGAAGAATAATGCCGCTTTTATGGTGACATTTGCAATAGACAAGGTGAAAAAAAAAATTGCATCAACAAGTAGACAAAGGCCAGAATAGAATAGCAGAAAAAAATGATTGAAGCTTCCGGGAGGAGGGTGAAACCGGTTCCAGCTGAAGACTTTATTTTGCTAAACATATCTAATGTACACCATCGCATTTGAAACTACGCATATTTAATTGCAAAAAAAAAATTATGGCAGGAAACAACTTTTGCGAGGTAAGAACAAAAAACGACATTATTGAAACATGGTTGACTAAACTTAACTTCCAGATTTATAGCTTATAAATCTCTCAAGGTATTCCAGAAAAATATTTGCTTGTATGTGAAGCTGTAACAAGTTAATTGATGTGTGGGGCCAGAGGTAAAGCAACTGCAGGTGCTCAGTGTCAAACAAAAAAGAATTACATGTAGACAGTACCGATACTAGACCGTCGGCCGCCACTTGCAAATTAAAATTGACCGCCCTTTTTTTACAGAAATATACTATGTTTGATAATCATTTTGCGGCCCTTAAATTTGGCCGTCCACGTGCTGTACTCCATCTTGCCCCCCTCCCACTACAATCGGCACTACATGTAGGAAAGCAAATCAACCGTTTTCATCAAAGTATAATAACAGTTCACCATGTAAGGAGAAAATAATAATAATAATAATAAAAAGTTTAATATTACTGGTAAATGTAAGAACCACATATCCAAAGTCTAAAAGTATCATTTAGAATACTTTGGCTTACTATTGTTAGTTTGTTATTGAATCCTTATTTTCGTTTCGTTTTAGTAACTTGTTTATGTCAACAGTAATAATTATTTATTGTTGCTGTTTAATAAGAGACAAAATTACTGATTATACAGTTCTTAAATTAACACCTTCTTACCTAAATAACTGGTAAATAACTCAATTGAATACCTGCGATAATTTTGCGAAAATGTGTAGATTTTATTTTTACTTCCTTGTACACTGTAAAAAGGAAGTATTGTAATCACGAAAATTTTCGGGTATCATATTTTAACGAAAATATCCATTTTGATCTCTATCGAATGCATCTTAACGATGTTTTTGCGTGACATCTGTACGTAAGGACAGAATACAGAACTCTTTTTCCCCAAACGAATTATAAAACTGATTTAAAATGTATTCGGAAGAGACTTTTTTCGTGGTGTCGGTACGTACGTACGTATGCACGTATGTCGTATAACTCAAAAAACGAGTAGCCTCAGAACGTTGAAATTTTGCATATAGAACTGCTATAGCATGTAGATGTACAAGTCCTATTTTGGTTGTAATCGGCAACATCAAAAGTATATAAATTTATGTATATATATATATATGTATCCACTCTGTTACTCTGCTCAATGAGCTCAGTTTTGTTATAGGAATACGTTGGTTTCGTATAGGTTTCGTATAGGAATACGTTGGTAAATTGCACATTTTTTGCTTTTAAAGTGATTGAATTATATTGTTCTTCTTACTCTTGTGGGTGAGGTTTTATGCCTTTAGTTAACTTGAATGCAATAGTTGTAGAATTATCAAAAATTTAGAAGTTGTTTAAGTGCGACTAAGCCTAATTTTTTTAACCATAGCAGCCATATTTGTTTGCATTTGAAACTGTACAGAATAGTGGATTTATTGCCAATCAAGAGAAACTAAGTTTCGCAACCACAAATTAACGTCTTCTTTTTTTATTGCGAATTAAATTATGCTTAATCCATTCTGGAATTATCATTTAAGTTATTAAATTATCCCATATATTGACTCAGCATAGCGTCGACAATAAATTAAGTTAGTTTCTACGCCTTCGGTGTCTTTTTGCCGAGGGAGACCAAAAGTAAGATTTCAGTTTTGTGCACCGAAATATCTGCCTTCTTCCACGCTGGCCGAATTGCTTGTTTTTGTGTATAAATTGTAATTTTAATTGCAAAAATCTTTTTAAAATGACTTTAACTGTATTTGGTGTTTTATGTTTTTCTGTGTCTTTCAATTTTTAATATAGATATTTTAAGTTTTTATGTATTTTTGCCTTGTTGCGAAGTGAGAACTGAATTAACTGAATGAGAAATATATCTCTAATGAAATTCGAGGAAATAAGTTTAAATGAAAGGCAGGAAAAAATGCGTATAATTTAAATATTCCCTATAAGGAAGTCATGTGGTGTACACTTCACAAATTTTAATAAACAAGTTCCAAGTTGGCTATATTCTGATTTATCAGACTGTAATTTCTTACAGCGCCCTCTTTCTCTAAAAATTGTTCACTCATTGAATAGCTTTTTCTTTAGGTGTAAAAATTTCAGTTATATTGGACTACAATTGCTTTTTTTCATTTGAATATTTAAAGAAATGATTTAATAATGTAAGAAACGTCACATTAATCATTTTATTCACAAGTGCATTTTTTAAGTAAATTTTTTTTTTAAATATCAGTTTTATAAAATATGAATTCCTGATCATATTTCACCTTTTCAAGTCAAATTTCAATCACCTTTTCAAGATCTCAAATAACAAGCACTAGTTGAGTAATCACCCTTTTTGGTATGTAATGTTTTCCAAATTTTCAAGAGAAGGAAGCATTAGCGGTATCTTTACAACTCGACAACTGACTGCCCAAACTTCTCTTGAATGCTTGTAACTGAACTAGTGTTAACAATATTAACCAAGTACCCATCTATTATATTATTTTGGACTAAAAGTGAATGAAATAGTTACGATAACAAAAAAGGAGTGCTTTAAATTAGAGGATAACACCAGCATACTATAAGTACATGAGATTTCCTCATCTTATTTGTATTTTATGATTTTACGAGTTTTCTTTGGCGTCACATTGTTTTTAACTCTTCCGCTAGAAAATTATTTGTGGCTTTCTTTTATGCAATTTCCGTTTACTTTTTCATTTTGACACGTTTTATTTTATATCCATTACTAAACAATGTTTGTAAAGAATTTCTAGGCCAATGATATTCCTCAAAAAGCAAATTGTGTAAGAAATAGAATTTTATTACACAAATATTCACGGAATTCACTCATAAAATCTGAAATGGACTGTATCCTCTTTTATTTTACTTCTGTTTACAGACATTACATATACGCAGGAGAATTTAACGTATTTCTTACTCGGACGGACACTCTTGCCATCCACATACATACACTTCACCAACCCGAGCTACCAACACACACTCAATCAATGGCCGCTAGCTTTCCACGCTGTTTCTTTTTACCACTCATGGTTGCCACATCACTCTAGTTAAATTATACTCTCATTAGATCTTGGCGTCATTTCGCTTCTACCTTAACATACCGCCCGGGTTGCGCATTTGTTACACAGTTAACAATAACCCAAATTAAACAGTTTTCGATCACCATATAGTCCAAATTATATATCACAAAAATTTAAATTTATACACATGAACAAAATCAATAAACATAATTAAACACAGAACTTGAAATGCACAAAATATAAATTCAAATACAATGATAATAAATAATTTTTTTGAACTCAGCAAATATGCATTAAACTTACGTAACATCTACTGGTAGTACAGATAATTTAGTTATTGGTCTTTTTAAAAGACCTGACTTGGTTTTTTACAATGCAAACTCTAACCATTTTAACCTTACCATAAATTAGCTCTTCTAAGTTCCCCAGTAACCAAGCTGAAATGGGCATGTCGTCTTCCTTTACTAAAACTATAGTGCCCTTTTTGACGTTATTCTTAGAAAAATTCCACTTAAATCGTTGTTGTAAATGACTGATGCAATCATTTTACCACCTTTTCCACAAATATTGGGTCACTTTAATAGCGCGTTGCCAGCGCTTTAAAGAATTATCAGAAATATCAGTAACATCAGACTCTGTTATAGATGTTAAGGTCACCCGACTAAAAGGTGTGCGGGTGTAAGTGCTTCCAAATCATTGGTGTCATTCGACAGAAGGAATATTGGACGTGAATTTAAAATTCTTTCAATCTGGTTCAAAATTGTAAGAAACTCCTCCTATGTAAAAAACAATCTCTCAACTGCACGTTTAAGATAAAACGACTTAACGCCTGCCTCCCAGGTACCTCCAAAATGGGCCCTAGGAGGGATAAACTTCCAATGAATCCTTTCAGATATCAGATATTTAGTTAAGAATTCATCAGGGTGTTTTACCAACTTATATAGTCGCTTCAGCTCATTGCTAGCCCCAACAAATTTCGAATATTGTCCGCTAAATACGGATGCAAGTTTCCCTCTTCCAGAAATAAATCGTTTCAAGGCTGCAATAAATCATTCTGTAGACAAAATAAATGATTCTGTAGTCAAAAGCGAAACAAAAATTGCAACATAAATCTTGCGCACTAGGCTCCTTCTCTGAGTTGTATATTTTATACCAAAAGGGCCACAAAAGTCAACACCAGTATGGTTAAATGGAAAGGATGGATTTAGTCTCTCTAATGGTAAATTACCCATCTTTTGATCAAGCAATACTGGCTTTACCTTGGCACACTTTACACATTCTCTTACGATCTTTCTAGCAAGATTACGTCCACTTATCGGCCAAAATATTTGTCTATGCAAGAGCGCTTGTGCTCCAGTATGGAAGTTCCGAATGTGACGGTCTAACATAATTAAACGAGTTAATTTATGATTTTTTGGCAAGGCAGCAGGGTGGTTTGTGTTAAAAAGCAAGTTAGCTTCCTGCAGTCTATCACCTACTCTAATAACTTGAGATTCATCTAGAAAGGGACATAAAAATTTTTAACTGACTATTTTACCCATTTCCCTTTTCTTACTGAACTCCTTGATTCTTCAGGAAAGCCTTGCTGTTGTTCTAAGGAAAGTAATTTGTTTTCACTTGACGAAACCTCCTCTACAGTGAGAGGACATAGTTGCTTTTCCTTGGATCTACAATTTCTTATAAGTCTTAAAATATAAGTAAAAACATTAATTAATTTAGCATAACAATTAGTAATATTAAAAACATAATCCAAAACAAAATTGTTAACAGCTACTGTCAAATTTACATTAGAAATAAGTTTCAGTTTATGCACATAGTTCTTATTTGATTTTTCCAAGTTATTAACATTATTATAATTAATGACCTGGTGGTTCAGAAAATTTGTTCCTTGATACCATAAAGAGTTCTCAACAATAATTTCTGGGTTCAGACCATGAGAAATTAGGTCAGCAGGATTGTCTGCGTTTCTGACATATTGCCAGGAGAAATCCTTAGTTAGCTCTTAGATATGAACTACTCTCTTTGACACGAATACTTTTAAAAGATGAGGAGATGTAGCAATCCAGGCTAACACTATTGTTGAATCTGTGTACAGAATAACATTGTGAATTTGTAAACTCAAAGATGTTTTTACCTTACACACAAGTTTGGAAAATAACTCTAGTGCACACAACTTCAAACAAGGAATGCTATTACTTTGATAGGCGATACTCTAGATTTGCTGCAAAGCAAAGTTACTTTAACTTCGTCAGTTTTAGAGACACAACGCAGATAAATAACTCCACCAAATCCAACCTTTGAAGCATCAGCAAAACAGTGGAGTTCAATGTCTTTAGTTGATTCTATTAGAGCGTAACGAGGGACTTTGATTTGTCTCAACTCTGGTAAGGCCTTTTGAAATGTCTCCCATTCTTGCTGCTCTTTGAAAGGAAGTGGATCTTCCCACTCTAGATGTAGAAGACACAGCCTTTGCAGGAACATCTTAGCACAGTCCTAGGAAACCTAAAGGATCAGACAGTTTAGTAATCAAGGCTCAAGAGAATCACGCCGACGTGGAAAATAGAACAGGCAAATCGACAGCCTTGTATTCGACGTAAATTTTGTAAATTCCCAATCGATTTCGAGGGCAAAACGGGTCCTCCTTCATCAGGCGCATTTAGCAATATCTGCCAAAAGTGAACGTTTAGTACAGATGTTAGTCGAACTGGACACAGTAAAACTAAAAGAGTCTTCTTCTGAATTCCATCTTAAACCTAGAGTTCTTATGGTGCTTTGTGAAGATTCTTCAAAATGATACTCTTGTTTTTCGAATGGAACTTGTTCTAACAGAATTCTGTCGTTTGAGCACCATTTGTGCAATTCCATTTTCTCACATTGTAGCACGGCTATTAACTGCCGTTGAAATTCTACAGCAGAGGTGACATCTTCTGCACCAGACAAAATGTCATCAACATAAAAATCGTTGAATGTCGTTTTAGAAGCCAATGGATATTTATCCTTTTCATCTACGGCTAATTGCTTTAACACTCTTGTTGCTAAAAAAGGTGCTGATTGTGTTCCGTACGTTACGGTAAGTAATTGATAAAGTTCAGATGCATCATTCAACGTATTTTTCTAAAGGATGCATTGAAGTTTGCGTTGCTCAGGATTTATACGAATCTGTCGATACATTTTGCATATATCGGCAGTAAAAGCTACCTTATGCTTTCTTAATCGTAGTAAGATAGAGAAAAGGTCATCTTGAACCACACCTCCATTCACCAAACAGTGGTTAAATTCCGTTTCTGAAGTTTGAGACTTGGTACAGACTGCACAATGCATGGGAACATTATAAGCCGAATCGTCTTTGTCTCTGAAAGAATAGACAGTTAACTTACGAGGAAAATTAATAAAATTTTAAACATGTCGTTTCAACTATTTTTTGTTTCATATATAATACAATATATTAAATTAAAATTAGAAAATGCATACACCTAGTTTCATTTCATAAAGCATTACACACAGAATATTATAGATTAAATAATTGTTATATGTTTCAAAATGTCACTTCGTAATAATAAAATGTAAATTACTGCTTCATATATTTAATCACGTTTTAGATTTACTCCCAAGATACTAATTTAATAAGGAATCTTTTCCTTCTAACAACAATAACACTGGACATTCGACAGACAAGCTGCGATTAAGGTTTCTACCTCTCAAATAGTGACAGCCCGGAGATATTGAAACTAATAGAAATAATAATAAAAACAATATGTATGTATATATACAATTTATTACAAGAAAACTTTCCATATACCATCTCCAAGGAACAAAAATTCAATTTAAAACCATGAATGAAAAAAATTTTTTAGTCAGAATTTTAATTAGTATTTTTCAGACCTCCTTTGCTTTAAAAATATAAAAAGCTACTAAAAAAATCTTTAAGGGCAAAAGTACCAAAATCAAAAGTAAAAATTTTAAGTATTGGAAAAGTAGCTATTGTCATTGATTGCAGACTACTCGATTTATCAAGGGAATAAACCAATCTACCATCAATTAATAACAACTAAATTAAGAGAGAGTGTTTCATTTTACTTCCAAGTAAGCATCAAATTATTTGCTAGATCCAAATGATAAGTTATGATTCACTATAATTTAGTTCACCTTTAGGAAAATGAATTTACTTTAATTGCCCTTTCCCGATATATGCGTGTTACCAGCAATGTATGAAAAACGGCACTGTATAGAATGTCTGGACAATATATGGAATGCCAAAAACAGGGCATCAAAGAATGAAACGACTAATATTGCATACATTTTCTTAGATATTCTGTACAATGTGTCTCTGCCTCTGTATTCCCATGAGAACAATAATCCTGCTATTATGGCTTAAGCTCTTATTGCGTATCATCCGAAAGAGAAAATCTTTGTCTGTGCACCACTGCCAAGTCCAGGGCTGGAGAGGCGACATGATTTAAACAAATGTTGTTGAATTACAGTTGCATATATTAGGAAGAAGGAAGGAAATGCAAGGGAGTGTTTTGTTACTACAAGTGAACAGTATGTCATAAAAGTTACACTGTGTAAATTATAGGATTATTGCCATCAGTTTAATAGAAGTACATACTATGCCAGATATTATAGGAACTTTTAGCATAACATATACTAGCTCAAAATGATAATTGGTAGAAATATTTGCATATTATTTACAAGATAATGGTTTAAACAGCGTGAAGAAAGTAAATATGTGCGTTACAGATTAAGCGTTATGTATGTCAATGTACTTAGCAGTAGACAGTTCTGAGTTAAAAGTAATGTGCATTGCAAAAGGCCTAAATATTATCAGCATTAGAATTAATACATGGATTTCCTTCACAGCTTTCTTTCGAAATTTTTCATTTTCCGCTAGTCGAGCTCTCTAGTTCTGCAGATTATTTTCAGAGTTTTCTGAGAGATGCATGCTTTGAATTAGGGTTAATTCATGAAAGTAATAACTCAAATTGTCTATTTTATCACAGGGCTGACGAGGCTGGTGGGAAATAATCATGAATGATACCCCCATTGTTTCTTTATCTTACGGCCTTTGCTAGCTGTTGTCCGCATTTATTTTAAGTTTTCTCGTCAGCGTTGACTCTGGGTTGGGAATATGTCCCGCAGCCAGGAACGTATGTATTATTGCTAGCTTTAACAACATGTCCCCACTTTCATTTCCCTCGTGCCCTACGTGGGCTTTCATTCATTGTAAGGTGATGGAGAGCTACTCGCTAGAAGTTTCCCAATAGTATATGCCAATTCCCCAACAACAACAACAACATATATACCAGTTCACTTTAGAGACGCCATCAGTAATAGCTTCAGTGCTAGACAAGCTGTCCGCTCTTATAACTGTTCTAAAGCTTTTACCGAGAGAAAAATTCACCGTTTTTAGAACTACAAATAATCCTGCCTGAAAGACAGAATTAAGGTTTTACGTCCAGTTGACCACTGACAAATATACTAGTTATTCCCCATCTTCGTTCTGTATCGTCTTCAATCTTTAAGCCTCCGGTATATACGCATTTCAAGTTCTGTTGTCCCTTATAATGGTCTTAAAGACTTCTTAGTTATACCTTACAGGATGGATTTTGCCGATGTTAGTGTCTTCTTATAATCAGTGTTCTGGTCGATGATATCATGTGTTATACCGTCTCATCTTAATCTTAAGACTTTGCCGCTATGCCCTGTTCTTGCACTATCATATATAGTGGTTTGAGACCTTCAAGACTGAATATTGCATTTTTCGATTTCAGTTCTATATTCTGTGGTGGTTAAGAAGGCTATACACCTTTGCAAGCAGAGAAGTTTTCAGATTTTATGTGCATTTGACGTGGTAATCAAGTTAATACTGCATGGCATAGTGTTGACACTGTCACTACGTAATACCACATTTTCAGAGGTGCTGAGGTGATGCCTCAGGTATACTCTATCATACGGAGTAGATTGTTGTACTGCAGACATGTTTTATCTTTCAGGTGTTCTACATGCGAAATCGAACTCAATTTAGGAATTCGGTTAACACATCACGAAGAAATGACTACAGTATGTTCCGCGAGCCTTTCAGGAAGCAGATATTGTCCAAGCATGCCAGCCCCCACACTTACAGACCAACAGGCCTAATGTCTCTGCGGGCGGGTTGCATGAGGATTGGTTTCTGACCACATATGGTTGTTGTGACTATTGAAAACCCATCATTTATGAAGCATGTTCCATCCAACCACAAGATATGTTCAATGAAATCATTATCGGCATCATGTTGTTACAATAGCCATTCACAAAATTCAATGCGTCGCTGAAAATCATCTGTATGTAGATTTTGCATGGTTGTGTATCGAAATGGGTATAGTCCCTCTGACCATAATAGCTTGTGCACAATACTGTTACTCGCATTCAACTTCCTGGCTAGTGCGTTTATGCTCAACTCAGAAGTTTCTTCCACTTGCCGAAATATTACATCTTCTTGTGCTGGCGTAAGCCAGCCTTACGTTTTTGCACAAACATCGTGGAGACTGTGTGTCCAGTGAATGCCTTCAGCACTTCTCAGTCTGTCTTCTTACTTGTGAATGATTTCGGCATCGAGAAGACGGTGTGATGGAGGGCGATGGACACATTCCCTAACAGCTCGTAAGATAATACCATTGCATTGACCGAAGATAAGGTACACGTCGCAATATTCAAGAACGAAATACATTATCGTCATGGGAAGATTATCAGTAGCTACTAGAATGCAGCCCTAACATCATTCCAAGGCGCACACCTAGATAGTTTTTAATTGTACCTGAAATGATACCATACTTTTCTTTCGCACTTATTTCGAAAACTATGTGTCACACAGATACAGCTCTTGGAGCATTTTTAACTATTCTAAGCCAGGAATCTGGCTGTTTGGTGTTTGGGCGGTCTTGATGGAACACCCTGTATAAATAGGAGGCACTGGTCCATCTTGTAGCCGATTTAAGTGGGACTTGGTCTGTTGCAAACTGTTCTGCGCTTGAGTTTGTTACTAGAAGATTTTTGCCTTTACTGTGAGGATTTTAGTAATCTGCAATAGTCCTCGCATTTCAGGAGAATTTCGGTTGACTTCTGTGTCCTCCTTGTACCATATACAGCTAACTAAGTTTCCTATAAAGGCTGTTATTCATCACAAGAAGAATGAAGTTTTCTTCTTCATCTCGAACAAACGTATATCTCTGTAAACTGGTAGCATTCAACAACTGACATCATATGTGAGAATCTCTTCGGATGCCTATTACAAGAAAACGCAAGGACAGCTAAACATCACTGCGGGCATCATTGTTTTCAGTAGAAGCTGCTGAGATGATGAAGAAGGTATCTCTGAATGCTGCACAAGTGAAGGCAGAAATATAGAACTCAGCAGAAGCGAGTGTCATGGAAATGAAAGAAAGTATTACGCCTGTTCTATCCCAGATTAAAAAAACACTATGGAAACTAATGCTAGGGAAACGGAAAAAATATTTGCATTGGCTGTCCATATATCGAATAATTCTACAAAAATGAAATAGGAAATAACCATTAAAGAGGAAATCAATCAATTAAAAGAAAATGTAAGTATTATAGAAAATGTCTAAAAGGGATATTAGAGAATGTTAATAAAAAATCGCCTCTGAATATGAAAAAAATTCTGCAGTTAACGGAAGACTGAAAAAGGAGTTCCAAAGATTAGAGAAAAAATTTGTTGAGTTGTCTCATACTGTAAATAAAGTTCAAGACTAGCCCGTGATCAGTAGCCAAACCTTTGTGAACAGCATGCCGGTTCAGTCATCTCGTCCAGCTACCTGGCTCTCGCTGTATGACAGGAAATCGTCATGGAAAATTAAACATAGTGATAAATGATAAAATGAAGTCAATATACAATATGAAATGGAGGGCAAAATCCGGTATAAATTGATTTAATAAGTCAAATACGGTTCTGTTTCTAAGGCCTTACAGCTAGCCGCAGTATTATGAGGAGAAACTTCACACATGTTAGAGACGCTTCTAGCTGAAAAATGATTCTAATTCGACATAGTATTTTAGATATGCGTCGTGTCAGACCTGACGAAAAGTCAATAGTTTTGTAACCTCGATGACAGGAAATAATGGAGAAAATCTGAATATTTTGTGATCTGATGTAGCCGTATATTTGGATGACAAAGGGCAACTTCTATCCAGCCGTCTCCATGCTTCATGCTACAGTCTATTAGTCATGTTTAATTCTACATTCTATTAATGTACAGAAAATGCCAAATGAATGGGAGTTCTACAGTCTGTTAATGGACAGAAAATGCCAAATGAAGTGGAAAATAAAAATTTACGGCATCCTGGGTATATGAGCTATATGGCTTACAAAATAGATCTGTTAAGGGAAACAGAATTAATGATTATCGTCTGGATTTAAAAAAACAAGCTTCGAATTTCTACCATAAAAATACCAATATTAAGATTGTAAGGCAATGGAATGTATTTTGTAAGATAATAGCTTGCAATAATATCACTGTTGCCCCACGAATATAATGTGTATCATGAAAAACTGCTTTCAAGGATTATAGATTTCTCTACTTAAACTAATTGTTCGAAAGGACTTTTATTCCCTACTGAGTTCGTGGACTTAACAAAAGGAAATGTGCAATGAAAGCTGCAAATGTAACTGATAAGCCGTCTACTTTTCATAAAGAAAATAAAAATTGTTTCATATTCTTCCGTGCCATGTATTGAGATTTCCTCTATCATAATCGGATTCCCGGCAAATTAAAGTATTTAATTGCCAGCTCAGAATTTACTGCTGATCAAATGAGATCTGCAAATTTGTTAAAAAAAGAAATTTCAAGATGTATTTTCAAATTTATCCAGTGGCAATAACGGCACGAATATTACAGAATGCTGAATCGACAATGGAAACTATTCATTTTGCATTTATTAAACAACCCATCGGTATCTTTCTTTCACCTGCAGAAGGAAGTTCGAAAACTTTGCAAAGTATTGGTATCTTCTTCGGACATCTCGTATCTTCTTATGTCGTAAGAATTATAGCTCCACAGGACTTTAATTTGATTACAAACCAATAAATGAAGTCACAAAGACAATTATTCTTTTCCTGGAAACAAAGACACCTTAAATACGCTGGCAGAAAACAAATGGTTTTCAACTATGGATCTGAAGAGTGACTGTTGGCACGTGAAATGCTATCCCAAAGCTCCCAAAGCTAGTAAGAAGGTTGCCTTTATAGGTTAAACATTCTGGTGGTTTTAAGTGAATGTCTTTCCTTATGAGCAATTCTTCAGCGACATTTGAATGCCAAAGGAGACTGTTATCAATAGACTATCGAATGAAACATGTTCTCCTTGGAAAGTACATACCTTTGTCATCTTATCCCTGCAGAAGTCAACGAACATCTTCAAAACACCAAGGCTGTTCATAAATGTTGCTGGCATGAAGACATTCGTCAGTTAGGAGGCTTCCTTAGACTGCGCATTAATTAACAAAGATTTGTCAAAGGATTTTCTAAAATTGCAAGTGCTTTGCCTAACGGAAACCAAATAAAAGTTTTTATGACTGTTGAATGTAAAGAAGTATTTAAGGTCCTGAAGGACATATTGACATCTGCCCTTGTACTATCGAACGTACTCTAGTGAAGGCAGTGATTGTCTCAAAGTACTAAATTTTCACTATTTATATAAACAAATGATTATTGTATAGTTGAGATACTACATAATATATAATGTAAAAATTTTTTATAGATAGTATTATGTGTAAATGTTTCCTTAACTTTTCATTTAAATTCTTTATGTAATACTATGAGTAATATTTATAAATATTTTTATTGGTATTTAAATAAATTGTTGAGAACTTGAGATTTCTTAAATTTATCAATTTTTTTCTCACTGGTAGGTTAAACAATACCCTGCTATACTTTGAGAGATAAAAACATAAAGATAAAAATTGTTAATAATTACGTGTATTACATTTAAAATGAGGAATTTGTCACACGATAAGCAATCCACTGCAATCATTTGAAAGATAAATAGATTCATAAATGGAAACTTTCAAAGCTATCGATTTCGAAGTTGCGGTGAATGGCGAATAGCATATATGTTGCAAACCAACGTAACGTTACAGGAAGTATGGAAAGATTATGCACACTACTGACTTTCGAATTACCAGTTGCATTGTTTAAAGATACATAGGGTATACCGAAGTTAAATATGCAGTTTCCGTCTTTTTTTCAAAATATCCTTTTGGCAATCTAAAACAGATGGATTCATCTGCGACATTTGTTACAATCAAACAAAGAAACTTCTCTTACACTGCAAACAATTGCGATAAAGCGATGACAAAATTTCGTCATTTTGTTCTGAATTACGATTACGGTTGCATATAGCAAAGCACGTGGTCCATTAATTTCCTTATGTTATATTTATGAGCAAAGGGACATAATAAAGCAGAAAATAATGTTAACATTGGGCATGTTTTATAGCCTGATACGAGGTCGAGAACAGTTACAAGCTTGAATTAAGTTTTTTCTCCTTTCTATTTTATTTTTATCTTCCAGGATCTCTTCTCATTGATGTATGAATCGCATTATTTACTTCTTTTTATGAGCTTCAAGCAAAGACGCTCAATCCATTTTCGTTTCTATATCTGCTTCTGTATCACAAGACAAGCATCGAATCAACATTATTAAATTAAAAGATAAATGTGATTGTTATTTTAAAATGCGTAATATCAATGTCCTATGGAAAATATCAAAGCAGTAACGTTTAATGCTAATTTTTTTAAAGGTTTCTAATACTAAGAATTAAAATAATAAAACCCGAATGCAAGTGATTCACCAAACAGAATTTGAATATAGTATAATCTGTTCTAATGCATCTTAAATAATTTTAATTTCTAGCCCACAGGGCGTTAGCCCAGAAGGGATATTAAATCCGTTTTTGCATTTTGTGTTGATTCACTTTTCAAACTGTTGCCACCAAATATTACAGCCCTGTATTATATTTAAAGAAATTAAATAGCGAAGAATCTGCATAAATGTATGTATGTTTCTGGCATTGTGATAAAACAACGGTACCTAGAGCAATCAAATTTTCAATAAGGTAATCCTACACAGAATATAGGCATCTGGAAGACCTAATTTGGAATTTGTTTTCTTATCTATTTCATAGTTTCTCAGACATTAAAGAATTCTTGATTAACAAACTCAACGGTTTCAAATAGACGAATGGCAACACTGTACAAAAAAAATTGTCTCCAGCGCGCGAGACTGTGTATCGGAAATTCTAAAGATTGCTTATTTTAAAATCATTTTGGGATATTGCTATTGAATTGAATTTTATGGTTTAAGTGCGAAGTGTATATATACACACATACATATTACGTATATGTATGTATGTGTACATATGTGTGTATGTGTATATGTATATATGTGTGAATTATATATATATATATATATATAATTAACAATAAATTATAATGAGAA
>KK121797.1:168752-222157 GCA_000611955.2 Stegodyphus mimosarum
TTTGATACCATATATTTTGTTAATAATGGAACATACCAATATTTGGATCAACAAAAGTAAAAATAAATTACATAAAAGATAATCTGTTGCTGCATTATGAGTTTTACATGCATACTTTGAAAATCTGTAATTATTAAAATCATTAATTCTAAAACATACGTGTACAAATCTACAGTTTGAAAACTATGGGAACGCGATTAGTGTACGTAATGTTAGCACCTGCAAAATACGTAAAATTTCATGATATTTCAGAATATACCAAGTGATTTTATCCTAAAATTATTATACACTTAACGTCAACAAACTTCTATGTAAGACAAGTGATATCCCAAGCACTATATTGCAACTCTTCTCTTTTCGTGTCACGTACACTTGGGTTATTATAATAATATGAAAATCAGATATTTAGTATCTAAGTGTTTTTCCGCCACTATTTAAATGTGGCTGTGCATGCAATAACAGATTCTCTGTTACTTAATTTATTTTACTAACTCAATCACTTTAACTTCTATTATTGCAATAAACAACATATCACAGGGAAATAAACAGCTATAAATAGTTCAAGGAAAACACTGTGACAAGGAAAATTCTCCATAATACTAAGAGACTATTGATAACACTCCCATAGAGATTCACTCGACTAACTCTTTGAACCGAACTAAATCTTTGAAAAAGTGCTAGAGATCAAAGATAGTTACTCATTAATGAGTACGTAGTCCTCATCGAGGCCTTTGCTCGTATATGTTACGCAATCTCAAATTGGACAATCAAAAGGTGGTAAAAATAATAAGCATCTCTATACTGTACAAAATCCACCCGCCTCGATCGCAATTATTCTATAAAGATAAGCAGAGGAAAATAAAAGACACCAGAAAAAATTGCTTTCCTGATGCACATATTTATGCTTTATTAATGAGGCTTAAGGTGATATTTTAAGCTCCGGGGTGTAAAACAAAGCGCAGTACCGTTGGAGCTTCGTAGAAAATCGCTCTGAAAGATTCGAAAATGTGTTTCTTTCGAAATTTTCAGAAAGTCTCTACCCTGACATCAAAAATTGCCGTCAAGGAATATCAGAACAGTTTCTGTCTATATATCGGATTCTAATTGAACTAGTTTCACAATTTAAATGTTAATCAATTCGGAATCACAAGAACTAATTCTATATAAGAAAGAAAAGAAATACAATATGTGATCCTAACTTCAATTGCACAAAAATACTCATAATTAAAGCAGGAGTCTTAAATTATTAAACATGATTTAGTAAAAATCAAAAGAGAATGTTATTAGAAATTATATGATTTAGCTCAAGCGATATGATACTCCTCAATTAACACCAAACCAAACGCAAATGCAGTTCAAGAAAAAAACCAAATACCGAAGAATTAAAAGCTTTAGAGAAAGAACAAGCAGGTTGTAGCTTGGCTTCTACTGCGGCCAGTAAAATTCAGCTCAACAATGAAGATAGTGATATATATAAGATACACGCCAGTACCAAATATATACTGCATGCAAACCTCAGTGTTCGATTGTAAAGTTATTCTACGGCACGAAACTTGAAAATTGTCGGGAATCAAGTCATGGATTTTAGAATATTAGTTAGATGCGCTAATGACTACGTAATAGGAATACCAGTGGAAGGAATATTTTAATTATTTTCCTTTTATTATATTATTATTTTAATGAAATGAAAATGGAGACGAAGACAGATCTGCAAACAGCTTTTTCTCTTTTTCTACACATATATACAAGGTGTTTAAAAATATTGCATGAGTAAATATGTCTTGAAGATTTTGCCTTAATCTCATGGATTCAGTTTAAGAAATGAAACAAATAAGGTAAGCTTTCAGATTACGATAATTTTGGTTGAGTGACACTTTTTAGCGGAAATTTAAGAAACTTAAAATTTTGTAAGTGCCGTCTGCAAAAAACTTTTCAATTCTCAAATTGTTCCGCATCACGCTAAAGACCACCGATAACTGTAATATTCAACACTGAAATTACATGGCTTAAACCATTTTTACGCGAAGAAGGGAACGGAAATTTAAAATTTTAGCAGTCATGCAAAAATTTCATTTTCGTTATCCATATGCTTTTTGAATTGCATTGTTTTTATAGAACGAAATTTCAGATCGGTGCTTTTACATTAAAATTTCTCTGATGCCAAAAAAAATATTTTAAAATTTTAATTCGAAAACTAAACACGCCTTTTTTTATAATAATTGTATATTATCTACAAAAATTTTATTTAAATATATCTTGGATGACTTGAATCATTAATTTTTTCATTAAAGCCTTTTTCTAATAGTTAAATTAGAAATTAGTGTCATTAAATAAATTAACTTAATTTAGATTTACATATATATTCTGTAGATTAGTTTGCAGTAATCTAAGAGTGTATAGCCTATAAACACTAACGAAAAAGCAATTAAAGGCATTTCATATTGCGTAATCATCTTGAGATCACTGCTTAAATTATTGCTTATCCAAATAGCTGTTTGTTCTTCATAAATTGCCTGAACAGTGACGTTATTCCAGTTCCCTCTCCACCCAAAGAATTTTTGTTTTACGATAAATAGCATAATTTCAGTACACTCTCTAACGTTATTAAAATATATTGGTATTTTTTAACACTAGGGGGGGCTATTGTATTCTCAAACAAGGAGGTTAGAATAAATGGAGTTAACCTCTCCCATATGTCAGGTATAATGAGACTGAATCCATGAAACGTCACAGTATGACGTCACGACTCATTATGGCCGCTACCATACTCGTACTTCTGGTTGGTTTTGTTTACATTCTAATCAGTATTGACTACATGTAGCTATTGATCATTGGACGTTTATAAGTCTCCCGTTCTAATTAAACCTAGAAAAGCAGAAAAAGTTTTAATGGTATTTTATGCAAATTATGCTTAAAGACACCTTTCTAAGTTTGCGTACTTTGATATTTGCTCTCAGTATAATTTTATTTAACAATATGTTTTGTAGAATTATCCGCACGCAACACGGCAGCTGTGATGCGTCGTGACGTCATGTTGTTGACATTTCCTTGGCTCCAATTTTGTAACGTCATGCTTACTTATCTATTCTAACCTCCTTGGTCTCAAATCTCATTTCTTAGTCAGTGTTACTTTTAAACTGTTGCCTCCAAATGTTATAGTCGTGTATTATTTTTAAAGAAATTATATAGGGAATATAAAAAAAATTATGGCAAAACAAATAGGAAGATATTGCCATTAAATGTTATCGTCATGTATTATTTTTAAAGCAATAATATAGCGCATAAAAAGGTATGCCAACATTTAACATTTTATCGGGAATTTTAAGGATATATTATAATTATTTTGAGATATAAAGACTTAGAATGTCGAGCACTACCTTTTTTTCTCCAAATCTGAAAAACTAGTTAAGATTGTTTTAAGAGGTTATAAGCTATTTTTTCCCTCCTTTCCGCACCCTTTCATGGTGTAACTGGAAGCACACTCGAGAGGTCCAAGGTTTGAGGACACTGCACATTTTTCACGCCTACTGTTTCAAATAACCGAATGACTGACGCCTTTTTTACATGAACCTAAACTTTTATACCCACCAAAAAAAAAAAAAAAAGGATTTGCTAGATTATTTGCGGCAGATTGCACTGGAAACTTTAAATGGCATTCTCTCTAATACTCTTCAGATTTTTACTGACGGAATTAAAAATGAACATGAGAATTGCGGTAGTGGAGTCTTCATTAAAACGCCTATTAATAGTTTTAATTTTAAGACTAGAAGCCCTGATCACTGTTCTACTTTTCATTCTGAGCTTATAGCAATTGATGAGGGCCTTAAGGCTGCATACACTTCTACTTCCCACATAGATATCTGGATTTTGACTGACAGTTGCAGTTCTATCCAGCATCTGCAAAATTGGCCTCGTATTCCTGATAAGACTTCCTGCTCTATTTTAGTTTTACTACAAAAACTCTCTTCTCGTCCTGATGTACATCTGCAATGGATCCCTTCACATACTAGCCTCAGTGGTAATGAAATGGCTGATGCCTGGCTAAGGAAGGTATTTCAATGACTCCGACCACTGGCGCCCTGAACATCTTGGAGATCTGTTTGAGAGTTAAATCGACTGCTGCCTCTTCCTGGCATTCTCCTGCGGCTCATGATTGGTACTTTGGTAAGCAGCCGGGAGGTGCTATTGTTTTGGGGAGTAATCGTGCTCAGCAGACTAATTTGATGAGGCTCCTAAGTGGACACTTGAAATGCCTTAAATTTGACCGAGAAAATAAGATTTACTCCATCTGTAGGAAATGTAATACTGATAATTTATCTCCTGGACATCTTCTCACCTATTTGGGACTTGCAAAGGTGCACCTGTTAAAAAGACTTACCTTCGTACTGAAAATACTCACGGCTCTTGGACTCATGGATCTGGTTTAGCCTAATGGCTAACCAGTTAGGATCAGTAACAAAAACGACAAAAATCTAATTGATGACTCTACAGTGGCGCCCGAACTAGAAGGTGGCGAACCAGTCGCCCTTTAAAAGAGGGATTATATAAGGTATTTTCTCCTTCCTTTCAGCATGTCTTCGTGGTGTAACTGGAATCCTTTTCGGAGGTCTTGAATTCAAATCCCGGCGAGGGCACTGCACAATATTTTAGCTCCATCTTCGACATAACCTAATGAATCTACAGATTGCCCGAAAGACGATTGCCCGATCTGTAGGTCTTCCTACAAATTGTCCGATTGATGAAATTATGCAGAGACTTGAAACTCTTAACTTCAAGTAAAAAAAAGCCTTGCTAGAATGGAACCCGTCTTAAACCTTAGTTCTATTGCACCTATATCAGGTCCATCTGGCTAACGAATCAAGTGTGGAGCACATTTGTGATATTTCTACATGTATACTTTAATATAACCGTTACACAGTACGAAATAATGAGACGTATTATTTAATCTTATAACTACTAATTACCTACGGAAGTGTTCAAGTTAAAATGTAGATACATGGAGTCAGCCGGAGCACATAAATGGTCTAAATGTTATGCCAAATGAAATTGAAAACGTTAAGTGTTGCAACTGCAGATTTTAGAGATTGTTCAAAATTCCTCTCCATTATTCAGCAGCAATCCATAGCAAAATCTAACCCTAGCAATATATTTAAGAATAACAAAATCACTATTCTTGATAAAGACGATTCGGATTGTGTTGTTCTCCTTATAACCCAAAGGAGGTTGTATTCATTTAAGTCGTTCAAAATATGAAAATTCCAAATAATTAGGGAATATTCTCTACGATGTTAATGGTATAAGTTCCTTTCTGAGATTTTTTAGGTAGTAAAGGAATTAATGAAATATTTAAAGGTTTCCAGCTATCACACATAATCTAGAAAATATCACTAGAATACAGGAGATCCACACAGTCGAAAACTCCCTCTATAAATTGTTCATTCTTTTCTGGATTTTTGAAGACATCTTCGGGTGTAACAATAATTAATCACTTTTGTGTAAATTCGTAAGGTTTATGACTATAAATGTTTTGCTTTTCGTTTTACTAAATCTCATTAATTATCATATCTCATAGTTTACTACATTTTTTTGCATTCGCTCGTCGCCTTAAGACGTGATAATTATTTAAGTTCTAATTTTGACAGCTGATACCAGCTTGGTTTGCATTTCTTGTTTTATTCTGTTGTTTCTCCAGATCGGCTGATTTCCATTCACAAAATGACTCAAGGACTTTTATAATACAGGTCGAACAGCTTAGAAGTGTTTCTGACCGTAATTACTTGCGAACTATATGACTTTTTGATAATTTAGATCCCTTTACAAGTTATTAAAAAATGGGTTTCGCAAGTAAGAAACTTCGATAGGGTTAGTATGTCGCACGCGAGTATTCTGGGATTACACTTTTTATTGAAACTTAATTTAAAATATTCATTTTTAACTTTCACGTGCCAGTTTGCTGCCGTTTGGCGAAGAGTAAGATAAGTTTTATTTAATCTGCCTATTATTGATTATCAAACTATACGATTCAGCTCTTTATCTCTTTCATCAATCACCAGCAGCACCCGTGAAATTATACTAACTGGGATTTATTAAAAGTGCAACATATATTTTAGCACAAAAGGGCTATTAGTCTCGGAATATAATTCTGCGCTGCTTCACTTTTCATTCGAGTATGATGCTATTCGGAAAAATGTAAGGTATTAATTATTCTTTCATATTTTGCATGTCTTTTATTCATTAAGAAACTAAATTATTTAAAAGTAATATGTAGGTATCTTACAAATATTATTTAACTTTTTAATCTGATTGATTTAAATAAAAATATATTTAATTCATAATATATATAATTAAAAACATTAAATATTTTTACAGAATTTCATTACATATTTCGCAACTTTTTAAATGTAGGGAAGATATATAACGTTCACATGTTAATCTAAATGCATATTCATCCAATAGCCTATAAAATGTTTATAGGCTATTGGTTTATAGGTTTATAGGCCTTTCCTTCTTTTTAATAGGAACTATTTTAGACGTCTGCTCGCGACAATCGATAGTTATTTAAAAAGCGAAGCGGACAGCTAAAGTGATTCGCTTTAAACGTGAAGTTCGAGAATAATAGCTCTTTTGTGGGCTAAAAAGTGCACAGTAACACTTGATACCGTATCGGATATTCTAAAGATACGCTACTTTCAAAAAATTTTGTGATTTTGCTGTTGAACTGTATGTAGCGTTAGCGCAAAAGAAATGATATTCAATAATAAGTTAAAAAGAAAAACGTTATGTCAGCAGAAGTGAGAGATAAACTATCTCAATGAAAGCATAAAAAAAACCGTTATCAAACCCTCTAAAGCGATGTTAAAATTTGAATCCTTTCAAATTCTTTTCTTTTTTTCTTCTTATTATTTTTAATAAAAGCCATCATGAATTTAAGTTGAAATTTACATATTTTAATTCCAATAAAGCCCATCATCAATTTAACTCAAAATTTGCATATTTTAAAAAGCAAAGTGGTTTTGATATCTATCTGTTAAAATTAGGCTATCATGAATAACAAAAGTCTGTAAATGACGCATTTCCTTACCAAACGTGAGACTAAGAATGTATTCTGTTTACCTTGTTATATACCATTTGATAGCACAGTTTATTCAATTTTATTTTCAATTCCTTTTCTTTTAAAAGGAATATTCCCGTTTCTATCAAAAGAGCGAAAATGATCCAAAATGTTTGCTGTAGAAGCGTGGTAATAATGTTAAATCCTAATTCTCGTATATCATTCTTTTTTCGTAATAGATATATTAATGTGAATTATGTGAACATATTAATAAAATAACATAATAGTGCAAAGATTTATGAATGCATTATTTTATGAACTAACGTAATAATTCAATTTAATTTAAAGTTATTGAAACAAGATTTGTAGTTCAACTTTTGTATGCCTTGTTTTCATTTTTCTAGTTATTAAATTTTATGTTTGAAGTAAAAAAGATAATTACTTTTAATATAAAAATTAATATTATGCATTGTTGCTTGCATCTCAATTAGTAATGTGATTTTCTTATGTTCAGCTGCTTGCTCGCGCCGGCAGCTGATCCCACATTGTTTCGTAATAGCTGCCTGTGCTATCGCTGACACCATATTTCCTTTACCATCAGTTTTGCAAAGTTCGAGTATCGTGTTGTAGCTTCTGTGTTTTTATGAATAAGTTGTGTTGTTGCTGTTGTCTTTTCCGTGTATTTCATGGAAGAATGGTTGCCAGAGCCTCAGGGAAGCTGGACTTTTACTTCCACCCCATTTTGGGGAGAGCACTGTGGGGTTGATCCGAGGGTCTCTCCCCCTCTCCTCTACTACTAAACCACACAAGAAACCTTCGGCTCGTTATATATTTAAAGTGCAACCATGCCGCAAACACACTACACATTTACAATCATCGATGCCTTCTCCGGGGTTCGAATCCGGGCCCTTCCGTACCGCAGTAGTCTCTCCTAACCACTATACCGTCTGCCCGGCATAAGTTGTATTAATAAAGTTGATTGATTTAGCAACGCATATGTCTCGTAGCAATCATCACCGAGCCAGATCCTAAACTCTTACAGTGGTGAGGAAACGCCAGAGGTGAAGATACCGATCTACAATCCTATTCATCCTGCACTGTGATTTGCTATGTATGAATCAGCAAAATATTTAATGATTTTTTTGCTTTAGCCTTACCAAAGGCTGTTACCGATCTCAAGACGAAATTAAATTATTCCATCGCTCATTTGCCCCTGGAGATTGCATCTTTAGTTCCAGACATCATACTTCGAAAATGCACTTGCATGCTTCTTTTTAAGACCTGAAAGCTGTCATTACTAAAATCGTTGTGAGGAAAGCAGTACCCATCAAATCCGGAAATTACTCACCGGAGAGCAACATGGAGACAGAAAACTGCCCGCATTGCTTTATGTCGTGAAAATAAGCGCTGGAAAACATGATACATCCGATTCATTGTGATTGGAGTTGTTTATTCAGCAAATTCCGTCAAATGTTCAATCTATTCTCGAGTTCGCCAAATGTTCAATTTATTCTCCTGTTGAACCATTCGATTCTTCGAAAGCTTCCAACATTGCGTATAGGATTTTGGAAGTCATACCAGTTCAGGATAGAGCAATTTCTTCCCTTGTATCAAGTCAATGTGCCTAATAATTCTAAACTAGATTCCCTCCTGGATGAGGTCTGCAAATTACGCTGTCAGGTATTGTCACTACAATGATCATACAATGTTTCTAAAAACCAACTTAATAGAAAACGAAGCCCTTCAGCTAAAGCTGCTTCAAATTCTTCCTATTGCTGGTACCAACGTAAATTTAATAAGAAAGCTAAAACTATGCTTCTCCATGTTCCTTCTAGAGAAACGAACCAGGGAAATTATTGTAATGACGACTTGCGCTTTACCCTCTGAGTCTCGTCGCCTTTTTTATAGGAAACAAAAAATGAAATTAATTTTGTTTGTACGGTAGGGTGTTTCGGATGTCAATCTCCTCTCAGCAAACAAAGAAGAAACATGTCAGATACCTATTCTAAAGTTTTCCTCTGCAAATGGTACTCCAATTCCGGTTTATGGAAAAAACACTTTAAGTCTTGACGTCGGACTTAATCACAATTTTAAATTTTCATTTTATGTACGAAAAGTGTTAGCGAATATTATTAGATCTGATTTTCTACATTATTTATATTTACTGCCTGCTTTGAGGAACAGAAAACTTGTTGATTGAAAAATTAATTGCAGTTTCAATAATACACATTTGTATTCTATCAAAACGGAAATTATTGGAACTATTATTGGAAATAGTGTATACGATAAGTTATTGTCTAATTGTCTAACTGTTGGAGCTTCCTGATCTTAATGAGAATGTTAAGGTTTTTCCCACCATTTGGCGCGCACTTAGCCGACTAGACTTGGCCACTACTAAGGCCGGAAGTGGTGCCTACTTGTTATGTTATGAATCAACGTTAAGAATAATACCATACATTTCATTGAAACTATGTCATGCATTTCCTGTGTCATGTAAGCCTAGGAGATCAGCTCTAGAAAGATTAAAACTTGCTAAAACTAATATCCAAAAAATTATCTATTTAGGCCATATGCAACTCTCCAAAAGTAAATACTTCTTTCTTCTACACATGGAGTGAAAGTAAGGCACAAACGAATGGAGACCTGTGGGAGATTTTCGGAAGTTAAATTATCAGACAGTGAAGGAAGAGTATCCTAACGCAGTTGCATGGAGCAAAAGTAGTTTCTCATATAGACTTGGTAAAAGCCTATAATACGATTCCAAATAATCCCCTGATATTCGTAAAATGGCTATTGCCTCTTCTTTTGGACTGTTTTGAAAGCACAAGAATGCAATTTGAGCTATGCAATGCGGGTGCACCATTTCAATGGTTTATTGATGAAGTAACTCACGAGCTACCAGGGGTATTTGCTTTTGTTGACGACATATTGTTCGCGTCAAACGACGAAACTGGGCATTTGGCACATTTGAAAGTTCTTTTCGAAAGATTAAGTAACTATGGATTAACAATAAATGTGTATCTAAATGCATTTTCGGAGTAACATCTTTGGAGTTTTTAGGTTTTCAAGTATTTGAACAGAGTTTAAATCCTTTACTCCACACAGCGGACGCCATTCAGAATTTTCTAAGCCAAACTCTTTAACGCAGTTAAGAAAATTTCTCGGCATTATTAACTTTGACAGACGTTTTGTCTCAAGAGCTTCGCATGTTTCAGGTGTCTTGAATAGGTTGTTGCAAGGTCACATTAATAAAACGAAACCTTCACAGCCAAGTAAAATAAAAGAGCACGCACTCGAATGGGATGACGAAACTGAGAAAACATTCACTGATGCAAAAGAGGCAATCGCCGAGGCTACCCTTCACAGAAGCCCAATTCTTAGTGCTACTTTGAAACTGTGCACTGATGCATCGGGGCAGGGCCTTTACAATCTATACAGATCAAATGCCCATAATAGAGGCTTTTAAGCAACAGCCGGAAAAATATTCCCCACGACAACTTCCTCACCTTGATTTTATTGGCTAATTTTCGGCATTTTTAACTATTGCCTAATTTTCGCCATAATTTTAAGGCTGAAATGTGAATTTTGAATCTTACTTATGTATGGATTTGATGAAGGTTTTGAGTACACATCGCATTCAAACTGCTGTTTAGGATTTCATAGCGTCCTTTTCAACTTTTGTCGCTTGAAGATGACGTCTTAACCGTTTAATTTCTGGTAAGATTTCATTTTCCTCTATCTCATCAAAAGATTCCCTGAGGTTTGAAATTAATTTCATAAATTCTTCAATTTCTTCTTCAATAAGATGCAATGAACGAACGGCTGCAAATTTTTATATATTTTCTACAACAAACGGCACAATTATACATAATCATACTCTCAGAATACAAAGTTCAGTCACTGCAAGTTATTGAAAGTTAGAAAGTGGTCTACACAGCAAAGGTTAAAGTTTATATTCCTACATATAGGTAATAAAAACCCAAGGCTCCAGAAATTCCCCTGAACAGAGGCCCGGACGGTCCGCTCCTTCCCACCACTGATAGGATCTATCTCTTTTATTATTCATTTATTTATTTTTAAATGGATGCACTATAAATGGTTATTGTTTTAATCATTTCATTTCCCACCATTTTATTGCACATTCGAGTGTAAAATTACCGTTTTAGTGGCGCCGTCTAAGAAAACATAACTATTTAGAAATGGTAGATCTCATACTACATGATTACTTTACCCATATATATTATTTATATTACCTACATCCTTATGTAATGAATTATATAAGTATCCTTATATAATGAATGAAACCTCGATTATCTGTCGCACTTTGAGACCTCACCTTGACAGATGAGATTTTAAAGATAGATAATGGAATCTTCTCTCGCTGACATTTACTAGATACAGGCTGTCGATAAGAAGATTCATTTTCAGCATAGTATATCGTATAGTTGGTACAAAAATCAAATTTAAAATTGTCACATGATACTTCTTTACTTGGCTTAATTTCAGTTATAGTAAAAATATAATATTTAAAAAAAAATCAGTCTCAGTGCTGTAATATATAAAATCCAAGTATGTGCGCCATAGACTCATGCACCGATTTAGTTCAATTTCATTCTCATCACTGCAGACGTAGAGAATTTTCTTTCCGTATTTCATTATACTGGTACATAAACTTTCACAACATACCTGGTAGATTATGTATGAAAAACATGATATCCTTTTATTGGAGAAGTTAAAACAACTAGAACCATCATAATATTCATAAATTTGCAGGCCCGGTTTCGAAAATTTAAATGTATAACCCGCTTCTTCATTTGCAGAAATGTAAGTGGCAAAACAGAGGCCAGTGATAAGATAAGATAAGGCCTACCTTCATCTGTTTGCCTTCCTCTGCACTTCAAATAATGTCATTCACATAAACAGAAGTTAGCTTCATTTTAGTTTCGTTTTCCGTGCACTTCAAGTTTGCTCCTCCAATCAACTTTTGATAAAACTAAAATACTTAAAGTAGTTGCTATTGGCATTACCTAAAATTATTGACTATGCGATTAAAAAATACTCATCTCAACCCATCAACAAGTTGCGTTCTTCTTCGTTTTAGATGATTATTAGAATTAGTTATAATGCCTTTCTTTTCATCGATTAGCTATGAATTGCATGTATTTTATAAAAATTCAACTTTCGAGGCGTTATCTCTTCCGTCTAAACTTTAATAAAATGAAAAAAGCTAAAGTAAAATTTAATAAGCGTTGTTTAATATAATTAGCCCACATGGGCCTTAACCTATAAGGGCTATTAGTCTTAAAACCCTGAATCATTTTTCAAATTGTTGCCACCAAATGTTAAAGAAACTAAATAATAAAGAATCTGCATGAATGTATATAGGTTTCTTGCATTCTGGAAAAAAAAAGGTATCTAGAATTATCAAATTTTGTGTAACATAGTCTTCAACTCGAACATGGGCGCTTGGAAACCCGAAATTTGAAATTTGTTTTATTGTCTATTTCAGATTTTATAAAACTTTAACAAATTTTTGATTAAAAAACTCAACAATTTCAAAGCGAGTAGCGGCAACACAGTAGGAAATAAACACTTTTATCTCCAGTGAGCGAGACTCCCTATCGGAGTTCTAAAGATATGCTGTTTTTAAATATTTTTAGCCCAATGTGGCGTTAGACCAAATGCTCTCGAAACGTCTATGTTTCTGTAAATTTTTAAAAAGCCCGTTTAGGCGTAATATAAAATCTGAAAGCTTTCAGATTTTTTTTAATTACTATAAATAAAATTTTCGAGATTAAATTTCTACTCAAATTTTTGTTCAGTTACAGGAAAAAATGCCGGAGCCTTCTTATTTAAGGCTCCGGTTCACTGTGACTAGAATTATGATTTATCCCCAAAACTAAGAAGTACCGAAGTCAGGCTCCGGCGCAATTTAAACTCTGAATATTCTGAACAATTAGCATTTATTTTCTTGACATCATGTCAATATGCTACTTAAAGATATATATATAGCATTTTTAAGTTACCAAAAGCTCGAACTTTCTCCTACTTACTCTTAAAAACTTTGTTATTCTCTACGATTTAGAGCCTACTTATAATTTCCACTTATAAAGAGCCTGAAAAAAATAAAATAATTGCATGAAAAATGTAAAAGGATATCAGTTATCACGCAAAGGTCACGTCACGCAAATACATATAAAATTATGTATGACTCTAAGTCATTGCCGTAAGCGGGTATCATTTGTATGTGTGTTGAAAACAAACGGAGCGTGAAAAGACGTCTATAAATAACAAAACATAAAAGCCTTTGGTAATTTAACTTTTGGATTGATATGGTAGGCGAAAACATTTTCTCCTATCTAATGCTTTGTTTGAAAAATTATGTTCTACAGTGATTTCTAAAGTAAAACACTTTCTTTCGTTATTAAAGAAATCAATATACTTTCACTCATTTACGGCTGTCAGCGCAAAATGCGAACGCCGATTTGTAAAGGCTGGTTTCTTGACCCAATAAACTGACCGGAAGATAGCTTTCTTTTTTTCCATTTTCTTTTTATATATTTAACTTGAGTGGTATAGCTAGGTTTCGTATCTTCTATGGAAATCCATTATTTATTTGCTCTAATTTCGTGCATATGCGTTTTCATAATATTCACTATTTCTGCTCTTTTCTCACACGTAATAAATGAAGATGTATGGTGACTAAAAATTTATATTAATTTTAAAACTGTGTATGAGGATTTTGTATTTCGATATATAAACGCTTGGGTTCTTTCCATAGAAATATAATTTATTTTACTTCGTAAATTAATTGCACTTCTACGGAATTAGTTTAATTTTGAAAGGGATGAGGTACTTTTTTTTAATTTTGTGTGCAAATGCGTTTTAAAAATTAGCAATAAAAATGTTATTTAATTTAATTCGGAAATCTTAAACTAAGAAATCTTATTTTTAACAACCGTAAAGAAGTTAATAATTGCAAAACTTCTGGAAATAGGCTCCGTATCCTTTTCTTCTCCAAGTGAATTCGAAAGATAATGAATAGCATCTGTATTACTAATTGTATTAACATTATTCATCATGTAAATTCTTCCAAAATTTTTATTGTTCCATCAAATGTTTAAAAAAAATGCTTCTTTCTTAATCTTACTCATGCAGCTGCTTTAACAACATTTTCTACTTCCCTTGTTTCAAAATCCTTTTGAAATGACGGACGTTCGTTATCATTTTCAGTTAAATAAAACTTGATATTGAGGCATATCTTTCAGATCTTCCTTGACCATGATTGAAACAGATCCAGGAAGTCGCAATTTAATAACTCATAGCAAATATTCGCAGTGTTGCTTCCTTCCCAATCAATAATGTTGATGACGAATTCGACTCAGTTTTGAGATTGAAGTGACCTTAAACATCTGCCGCAAATACAGCTATAACTACAAGAGGTTATTATTTGTATATTAGTTTCCCAAAGTACTGTTTGACTCGTTTTTAACTTCTTTTTTCAGAATGCTTCATCTTAGAACATTTTCAGTTTCTCTCTTTAGAATAATTTTCATCAGAAGGAAAGAAAACGTTTAAAAGGAGAGATATATTTACAATTCAGTAGCTCGACTTGCATCTTTCTCTCAATTTCAAACATTTTCAATACCATTAACAAAATGATTTTATTCTTAAATTTCTATTTACACAAAGTCAGACGGCGGGAAAACCTCCTGCGGAATACAAGAACTTTTTATAAGGCAGATAGATTCTTCTGCATTGATGATTTATTTTATATCAGGAATAAGAATTTTGAGACAGTTAAATAGAAGGAAAATTCAATTTTTAAATGTATATATAAAATTTCATAAACATAAATGCATAAACACAATAAACTTCCTTTTGAGTATGTATTTGTATCAAATACATTGCCGTACCTAACGGCCTGGGTTTGAATCACAGAGAAGGCATGGATGTTTGTAAACGCATCTTGTCTGTGCGGCGTGGAGACATTCATTATATGCGGCAAGCCTAAAGTCCACTCGAGAGGTTGGCAGTACGCTAAGAGGGGTGAGAGAACAGTAGGGTAAGAGGGGTGAGAGAACCGTCCCCCCGGGGGCTGCTTTTATTCAAAATTGGAGACAGAACTGAGCAAAGTCGTACTGTCCCTTGTATGGCGCCCTTGACATCCTTGTATGGCGCAATCTTGCCTCCTTGCCACGATGAATTTCGTACGCTTGCTCTGATGTAAGAGAAGCGAGATTAGTCACACCACCACCAACAACAACAATTCAGAGTAATTCTCGGAAAAATTTTGTTTAGGTTGTAACATTTATTTGTGTTAACTAACCAGTTATTTTATGTTACGAATCCGTACTGTCACTTCACTCTTTCTGTTTTCCTCCCAGAACGGAAATTAGCTTGCGTGTTTTTGAGTGAGAACTTGAGGTTATTTTAATCAGAGCGTGTTCTGCCTGCTGAAGACCACATTACTAGTTGTTATTCTATGATAAACATTTTCGTACTTAGATTTAGTTGAATTTAAAATTCCACTTTTGAGTCCCCACCATAAGTGCTGGCTAATTTGTAAGCACCAGGTGTGCCTTTCAACTTACTTAGGTTTTTAAATAAAAGGGTATTTTACGCTCTTATACGTTTCTGGTTGTTTATCTAGACATAAAACACTTATGTCTAAATACCAGCCTTGACTTAGTGTATGTTACCAAAACACGTGAGGCTCTAGAGGGTAAATCAATTTGATACACAGTGAAGAACATTGAATAAATAGCTTTAATTTTTTCAAATAATTTTTAAATATCAGTGAATTTTTATAGGTTTTAAAGGGTTAATAATTTACTAAGAATTAACAAAAAAATTGTAAATAAATTTGAATATTGGCGTATTCTTAACGAAAATCGTTGTTAATTATTCAGAACCCGAAAGATGCACTGAAAATGAATAATATCGATTGATTGAACATCTGCATAAATGTTGAAGATTTTCCGAAATTTTTCCTTTCGTTACAATTAGTCATACCACAAACATTTAATGACTGTTACAAATTATGAATTGGCTTTTCACAGTTATAATTTCCCTATACTTTAGATATAGCAGACATCCATATTTTCTGAACTAATTGTGACAGAGCTGATTGACATGTGTATTTTCGGCAGCTAAGCTAAAACTGTATCATTTGAAAAGGCCTAAGCACAGTAGTCAGAAGGAATAAATATACTTCATCCATCAATCAATATAAATTCGGGGGGGGAGGCGGAGAAAAAGAAAAATCTGAAAGAATACAGATTTTAAAATTCCACCGGAGGGCTTGTTTATACTCTAAATTTTTTTATGCACTCCATGAGCTCGCAGTTTATCATTTTGCTCTTGGACTCACTTCTGCTTTCACAACATTTTTCTCTGGCATTTCGGAAGTAAATTCTGTGTTCTTTTTTTTATTTTTTCGTAGTCATCGTTTTCTTAAAGTCACGTTATAATGCAAGCATATGGAAAATTGTTCTCGTTAAATTTCGAGAGCCATTTGGTTTTAAGCTGACAACAAAGTAATCGTTTCTCTGAAGAGAAAATCTAAAAATAGGATTTGCATTTAAAACGTGATTAAATATTTTTAAGTTTAAATTATTGAAGTTTATTTGGTAGAAATTTAGAGAACTTTTTCTCCATGATTTACCTGTTTTGCAAATGTGCGCCGGCCTCGTACGTAGACATACACGCACAGGAAATAAAGAGGAAGGAAAGCAAGGCAGAAAGCAAAAACGAAAAAAAAATGTTTTTGCGAAAGGATGTTGTAAAAAACTATTTGATAAAAAATAAATGAAGATTTAAATTATTTAGAAGTGTGTTTATTGCTTTTAAATCTCTTAATTTCTTAAGGAATTATAGATTATTTAAATTTGAAAGATAATGTAAAACATTTTTTACTTTGTTGAATGGCAGTATTCTGAGAAGCTAACTATTTGAATTCGAATGTGTTTCTAGATGCGCTTAATACTTTATTCACTTTATATGAATCAGTGTTATTTGCATTTTTATTACTTCAGAACTCTATTTAATGAATTTTGATAGTGCTTTAATAAAAATTCACAGTCCTCGAAGAATGTGCCACTTGAAATATTTCATTTGCAATTTTGCAACAATGAAGAATAAATCTGTAACAATGAATCTCTAAATCTATTGTAAATATAATTTAAAGTACTGAGAGCTGGTGGTCTGAAATACTATGAACTGGAGCTATCGTGATTATCTGAAGACTTAGGCGTTTATCTAAATCATAAGCTTCTGAAGGCTGATACCTACGTAAAACAGCCTTCAAAAGAATATTTTTTTCACTAATTCATTGAAGCGATATTCGCCAATGCCGATTCCCCGCATATATTCTTAAAAGACTTATTCTTTCTTTGAATCATTCTATTCAACTTTGCTTACTAAAAGTTGCCTTCTTTTTAAATTCTTTTGCTTTTTCAAATTAATTTTCCTTTCAAATGATTGCTGATGTGGACATATTTTTGTAGCATTACTGAGCCGCTTAAGCAGTAGTTTCAGTTTCTTGAGAGTGTGATTTCTGAAGACTTCCTTATTTTTCCCCGTTCCTTATTTTTGTCTCTGTATTCTTAGAATAGTGTTTTTCTTGGTAATGCTGCTTCGGACGTTTCACATTTTTTATATTCTTTAATAAATTTAACTTTTTCCTATCCACGAGTACATTTTTGGTGAATTATACATTTGATGAATTATGCAGAAAGAGTTTATTTGCTACATCTTTTCACAACAACAAGTTAAGGACCGTTTTCTTAAATTCTGGGACTATTTTTCGAGAAAAGGAGAAAGAATGAATCTGTTTACTGTGCCACCATTCATATGGTCATACCTAGAATACTAAACAGCCACTGCTCAGTCTCAATGAATGTTTCTACCCTCAATTAACAATTTCTCCTTTCCAAATCAGCCCCTTTCATATAATCATATACTATCTAGTAAAATTTTAGGGAAAATGTCTCTCTTATTTAGGGGCCAATCCCTTATTCGGAGGTTATAAAAAAAAGATATAATGAAATTTAAAAAATACAGATACCTTTCTCTCAAGGGATATGGGTAGCTTACTTTTTTTTTTTTTTTTTTTTTATTTCAGTTGTTAACTAAAAGGTATATAAACTGAATACATTGTACTGCACATGGTAGAAAAATTTTGGAAGAAACTCTTCTTCTGAAAAATGGATAATTTTAGTCACATTGCAAGTGTGACGTAAGAGTCAATATGAGCATTTTAATAGTGATTTATAACCAGTGTACATTATATGGAAATGAAACAGAAATTCATCAAGCCTGAAAACATCTTGCTTATTAAGCCGATTGATTTATTATTCTACTAAAAAGATTTGACTCATATATAAATATTTTATGCTCATATCGCAAACATGTATCAAGCAGCAATCATGCGTCTTGCTATTGATAGGAATCTTCTCTTTATCTGAAAAATAACTACTCAGAAGTTTAAGAATATCTTTTGCCGTTAGCAATGTCTTCAGAGAAGTCTATTAAATGTTTTGGGCGCTTTGGTTTTAAAATTAGACAAAAATGCAACCTCCTTGTCGCAGAATCCGCTATGTGATATACATAAGAAACCTAGTTAAATTTTATAATTTTACTTAATGAAAGAATAGAAAGATAGAATTCTTTAGAAAAAGGAAGATGAATAGTAAATAAAATTTTTATTTGAAATTAAAATGCTATTTCTTGATATTCTATTTAATTCAGTTTTATTTTTTCAGGATAAAATTATTTAAAGTGCTGATAATTCAGAACTGCGGTACATAATGCGGCTTTCACGGGAATATAAAAGCGTTCACAATGTATGGCTGATCATCTAAATTGCAATCTAAATGCCAAACTTTTAAGCCATTGACGTAAAATGAAACTCCATATTCTCTCGCAATAGAAATAATAATTTCTCCAGTAAAATTACTACTTGACAGTACAAAGCTTTACTCCCAATGTCAGAGGATCTCTAAACCCTGCAACTTGTCTATCCCAACAGAAGCTCGATTTCAGGGAATCATTAATTATAGGTTCCTCAATTCGTCTAATATTGTTTTCAACCATAATGAATCACAGGACTTGAAATACAAGGGGAAAAACCTACAGGGGCGAGATTAATTTAGTCTGCAAAAAATTTTCCAGATAGAGCAAGTACACGGAGCCCTCTAAAGTCTATACCTAGAGAAAATAGGTAAAAAATCTCTCAGCTGGAAAATCTATGTTTAAAGTTTATCTTATCTCACAGCTATATCTTTTCGGATCAAAGATAATGACTTAACTTGAAAAATCCACCCGCTTAAATTATATTTTCTTCGATGCAAATAATACTGATGATTAATTTAGTTTCTTGATACCTTAAGAAATCAATGATTAATGGGTCGAATTAACGATTTTATACCTTCTATAAGGGTGTCAAATCCAAATTTTTTTATTTAAATTCAAATTTAACAATTAATTTGTTACATTTAATATGTAACATTAATTAATTTGTAACATTCATTTGTTACATTTGAATCAAAACAAAAGCTACAACTCAAAAACAAACTCATGGAATACAGATAACGTTGCCATAAAAAAAGCTAATCAATCTAAGTCTTAAAAATTATTTTTCGTTTTCCGGAGGGACGTCGTATTTCATCAAGCAGGCCCGATATCTAGGAGTTATTTTGGATAGTCATCTTACATGGAAGCCCCACATTAAACATGTTCTTACTAAGTTCCGAGCACGTAAACTCACACTCGCCCCACTAATTGCTCGGGACAGCGCATTATCGCTAGATAATAAGATACTCCTTTATAAAGCCATGTTACGACCAATTATGACTTACGCAAGTCCTGTTTGGGGCTATGCTTGCCATACTCATTTAAATAAACTTCAGGTGCAGCAGAATGCCTTTCTAAGACAAGCCACGCGCTGCAGGTGGTTCATACGAAATGAGGCCTTGCACAGAGAATTAAATGTACCAACGCTCAATGATTACATCAAGCACTTAATGAAAAGATTCATTAAAAGAATCCCCCGTGCTAAAAATCGTACGATTCCTAGGCTCTCTTACAATTTTCATAGCCCTCGATATCGTAGAAGGCCACTTGCAGTGCTTCGGTGATTCCTTTATTTATTTGTTCACTATATATAAACTGTTTGTCCACTTTGTGTAAACCTCTTGCAAACCTATAAAAGTATGTTTAATTCTTACACAAAATCAAAATTTCAGAAAAGTATATAAAATAAAATAATAATAAGAAAAGATGATAAAGAAAATATATAAATGTGTCTACTGCTCATTCTGGGCAAGTATGGAAAAAAAAAAAAAGAGAGAGAGAAAAATTAATAATAATTTGTAATACTGGACTATTGTACAATCCTCCTTATGGATTGATAACTCTGTATTCTTATAAAGCACAACTGTAATGCACCGAATTATTATTTTCTACTAGTATTTATATCCTTGTATGTTAATCTGTTATGCTTGCAACAATTCTGAAATGTATTTTTGGTATCTCTGCTGCACCTATTCATTTACTCGTTAGTACCAGCATATTTTTCAAAACTGACCTATGTATGTTGATATATTGCATGCTCGTGCCTCATTGGCCCCTGCACTCCTTACTTTGATCCATTTGCTCCGCCCCTCGCTTGCCATGACACTGTACTTGTTCTTACTGCACTCACGTTTTCTTCGACCAATAGGAGTAGCTCCGACAGTGGATAGCTGGAATCATCGACTGACGACTTCTTTTACTCTTCTTATGCTATTTCTATGTATTTTCTGTAATTTATCACCAAGGCATATTATGATCTTGCCTATTTCTGTAAAAACTGATCTATTTTCCTACTGTTTACATATGTATTTTTACTGTATCGCATCCTATGCTATGTCTATTTCCAGCTCGAAAATCTCACACAGATCTTAGTCTGGGATAGCGCAACCGCGCGGGTGCCCGTTTTCGCGAACTGCGTTCGCCTGAGTCGTCGTATTTCATGGAGCTCGTAACAATTTTTTCTTACAAAGGGCAACTCTTACTAGGCCTGTGGATTATAAATAACAAGGCAGAGTAACGTAGTATATAAAAAAAAAAGCGTAAATTCCTTTTCTCCATCTGAAGAAGAATTTATACCTATGTACCGCTCTTGAATCGAAAAAAATTTATTCAAATTCTACTAAAGTCAAGGAGATTGCATTTTTGTCTAATTTTAAAATCAAAGGGCCTGTGACAAACTGTAACAGCAAATGAATCATTAGGAAAACAACCAGCTGGTTATTATTAGAGACTTCCTCTTTCGGACTAACTTAAAGAAACTCGTTTTTAGAGCCAGGGTGTAAACGATTGGTGAGGGAGAATGTCCTGAAGGCTAATGGGTCTCTATACCCTAATGCTTTTATGATGCCGACTTGTTCACAGCTGTTCGCTGCTCTTTTGTGAGAAGAGAGGAAGCAGTGGAGTTGAATGGACATGTAGTCAGAGAAGGCTGTGGGAAACTCGCTTTTTCCCTTCTGTAAGATATAGCTATGTAACGATTTACGCTATTTAACCTGTATTTAACCACGAATTAATTTGTTCTTAAGTTTTAAATAAATTTAAAAAAGACAATCCTGTCTTACTATTTTTCCATAAAAGCTCGGAAACGTTACAAGCCCAAAAAATTTAACAGACTTCTCAGAAGACATTGCTAACGGCAAAACATATTCTTAAACTTCTGAGTAGTTATTTTTTAGATAAAGCGAAGATTCCTTTCAAACAGACAATGAGCTTACATTGCTGTATAGAATAAAAGATGATTCAGAATACTTTAGCCTTTAAGCCCAATTCTTTATTGTTATGTCTAGAAATCGTTAGTTTGGAATTATTCTTCTCTCTAAATGAAAAATTTTCTTAATTGTATAGGAAAGAAGAGGAAAAAGTGAGGAAATATAGATGTACAGTCATAAAAATAATAAAAGAATAAAAAATCAAAAATATGGTTAGCTTTAGATAGGAATATATAAATAGAATAAAACAATTCGCAATTTTTAGATTTAAGAAAAGCTATATTCTTTAAAAGAATGATCTTATTTTAATGAAGTTTTCGACAGTTTATAAAAGATAATAGTTCAAGTCAATTCGGCTTGAATGTACAAAGAAGTTCATTCCTTAACCATTAAGAAGTAAACTTTAGGCTTTTTTTTTTTTTTTTTATTTTTTTAAAAATCTTTTCAACACACCAGACTCTCAATGTTTTTAAACGTAAAAGCAAATGTAACAGAAGCAAACGCAAAATTACTTCACTACTTATTGATCTCTCCTGTTTTTAACTTCGAAATTAGGCTAGTTCCCTCACCTCAGCATTTGAAACCAGTGCGCAGTTCGTTGTTTATGAATCAGGTAAATGTGCCGTCGATAGCTCAGTTGGCAGAGCGGTGGACTGTAGGTGTTACAAAGCAGTAATCCATAGGTCGCTGGTTCGACTCCGGCTCGACGGACGTAACGTTTTTGTTCGAGAAAGTGTCAGTTTTATACAATTATATACATTTATTTATTTCTGCTTAAATCATCTTAGCCAACATAATCTAACCACTTTGTTTGAGAAACAAATATAGTTAAGGGAAATATTTCATTTGTCGGAAATGTTTTTCTTTTCATCAAAATTTTTTTTTGATATTAGTAAAAAAACTAATGTGGACTCTTCATGACTTCTTTGTAAAGCCTATTAAATTATACACATTGTTTGCCACTCTTCACTTAAACTTATTTCCCTGAATTATTGACTTAATTAGCCGATTTCTCAAGAAGATTTGAAAATGACGTCAAAAATTACAAATTTTGAAATTAAATATCCTGGTCAATTTTTCGCGTACGCGAATGAAACTTCTTGTATTTTTATTTTTTCATAATATGTATAAAACTTTTTCAAACATAAATATAAAAGTTAGATTTCGTTCTTTACCCCCAATTTTTTTTATTATTATTATTATTATTTGAAATTGCCAAAACATGAATATGTTCATCATTTAAACACTTCTGTGACTAAAAGTATATATCTACTACCAACAGTTGCAAAAATAAAGTAAGGACTTTGTTTTAAGTTTTAAGGGTTAAAGAGGTCTCTCTGTGTGTATATATATATGTATATAAATTTTCCTTGTTAATATTAATCTTGATCATCTGCCAGGAAAACGAAGTGTAAATACTAATGTAAAGGGAGATTTTTAAAAATTAAATTTTCGAAAATACCTTTTCGAAAAGGCCTTAATTTCTGAACCCCATATATTTGTGTTTGCCGCTACAGAGAACTGCGTCTTGCACACTTGCCAGGAGGTCTTTCCATCATACATAGATTACTTTAGAGATAATCGAGAAGACATAGATAAAAATTTAAAACTCTCAGAATTGTTTTCTGCTATCAATATAGATTTATTTAAACTGTCAACTTAGGAGAAGAAAAAAGTTTCGAAAATGATTCCGAAAGATTTGTACAACAAATTGAAAAGTTTCCAGATATATGTTATTTACTTACGAAGGCAACAAAATTATTTACTGCCACATATTTTAAATGTGGTCTGTTTTATATAATAGAAAGTAATGTTTTATATAATAGAAAGTAATTTTTTATATAATAGAAAATAAAGCAATTGACGTGAAAAGAACGGAAACGGCTCATATAAAAACAGCAGGTCACAAAAACTCTCACTTCATCATAGTGCTTCGCTGCTTAGAGAATGGTAAGAATTAAAACCCATGGTTATTTTAAAAGGAAAGACGATGCTAAAGTGTAATTAAGGCACTTGAAATATAACCTTATTTAGGTGTATATGAAAAATGAACAGGGAAGAAGGAATAAATAATATGTTCAGAAAAGGTAGACAAATAATAAAACATCTTTCTAAAAGAAATCAAATATTACTTTTTGATCCTTTTAGAATTGTAACTTCATTTAAGTGATGCACAGGATATGATATTTAAATTTGTAAGGTATTTATTTTAATTAACCAGTTATTTTATGTAACGAAACTTTCCTATCACTTTTCCCTTTCCGTTTTCTTGCCAGAAAGGAAATTTTAGCTCGCGCCTATTTAAATGAGATTTTCAGACTGATTTAATCAGAGCGTGTTCCGCCTCATGAAGGCCATGTTATAAATTGATATTCTAGAATAACATTCCTGTCTAAGGCGTTGCTTTTAATCTTGAAAATAATACTGCCCGCCGGTGTAGGTTAGAGCCAACTTGCGCGTTTAATATTTCTGCGCAGACTTTCGCTAAGTTTTAATTTGAAATTCTTATTTTGATTTATAGTCATAAATGCTGGTTGTTTTCTAAACACCGCGAGGGCCTTCTGTTCAGCTATTTGACTTCTTAATAAAAGACTCTTTTATATCCTTCTTAGGTTTCTGGATGCTTATCTAAGCATAGCATAAATCGCTTAGTTCTACGCTAGTCTTGACTTAGTGTATGTTAGCAAAACGAGTGAGACTGTACAAACTGATAAGGCGGAAATTAATTAAAATAATTAAAAGAGCAATTATATAAATCAATATCAAAATTAATTTAAAGAAAATATTGATCACTTTTAACTCATGTAACTGAACTCAAAAATTAAACCTTTATTCTAGATTAGTTTTCCCACTAATTCTGATTTTTCGTTTGATCTTGCGTTTGTTTGTTTTCTCTTTCACTTAAAACAGTGCATTCAAATTTATACTTTTCCAAGATTTTACTTTGGTAGGAGTAAAACGGTATTCCTGAGAAAAAAGAATACAATCTGTAACCGCTGAAAATATTTATGATTTGAATGTATCATTTCTGACGAATCTGATATTGCAATCTATTGTATCTTATATCTGTTTGCATTCAGTCTTATGATAAAACAATAAGTGCACGGGAATATACTGCTTTACTTTCTACATAATAATTTATTTCGTATGCTTGGCATCGTTGTGATATCAAAGCGCCTTGGTACACCATGATAAAAAAAATAAACATTAAATAAAAGAAGCGCAGAGAATGAATTCATATAATTAAACTTATTTGCTGATTTGATGGTGACAAAGCATGCGAGAACTATTTGCTTAAAGGGAGGAATATATTGAAGAGAGGACCTGTAAACCTTAAAAAGTTTTATCCAAAACCTTAAATATAACGTACTCCAAAATATGCATAACTTTTTGCACAAAAGGCAAAGAAGAAGTCTTAATGTATTTCTTATTATGCGATTATTTACCCTTGACATAAGTTTCCTTAGCATGTGACCGGGAAATTATCCAATTACTTTAGAATTGCCTCATTCATTACACTTTCCGTGTAATAATCGGCTTATGATATGACGACACTTTCAGTAACGTTTTTAAAATAGAAGTATAGGATTCGGATTAAAAATCTTCATAGTTATCTACGAACTAATAAATAAATTATTCCTAAATTTTAAAGCACAAAAACTCCGATTAACAGAAGATAATCGGTAAAGATATTGTGATATTCTCCTTAGAATTTACAAGTGCATTCCCTAAATATTGTTCAAATGCAAGGATTTATGGGGCTGCTTAATTCGCAATCGTTAGCACCCTGCATTCCAAGGGTTTTCCAAAATCCTTTTCCATATTCAATTATAAATTCTGAAAAACAGTAAAAATATCTTGTCTTGAAATGACAGCCTCAAAGATTTACATAAAATAAGTTTTCCGACTTTAGGAATGTAGCAATGGTACCAATCTTGCATAAAGTCCACACCTTACCAGAACTAGTTTACAGATAGTTTATATGCTGTAAAAACAGCGCTTACTGAGAGTAAAATCAGATTACATCTCCTATATTTTAAAACCGATGTGACTGCAATATGTTGTTGCAAATAAAAGAGGAAACAGTATAAAATCAAATTAGAAAACATTTGTAACAAATATCAAGACCGAGCAATGTATTATAATTTGATTTGTTTCCGTTACCTTTTACAGTCTGAACTGCAGTGGAAGATAAGTAGAGTATAACTACGATAATATATATATTTATTCTTCAAGAACCTATCAATAGCAGATTGGATAATCACTGAACATTGGCAGCTCTCTCAGGCTTGACTTCAAAAGCTGAAGAGGTGGATTATATGAGTTTTCTATGCCTTTTCAAAGTGTCAGGAATATGATTCTATTTCTGTAATAAAATTCTTTACAAAGGTATGTAGCCTTTGAGGAGACAGCCTTTTCTTCTTTTGCCATACTAAATAACTTAAACTATTCTTTAGTATTCTTGCACTTATCAGTTGCAGCTAATTATGCAAGCATAATAAGTAATACACCACAAAAATAAATTAGTCTGTGCTTGTGCGTTTCTATTTGTTTGAGCAAAAATTCAAATGAATAAAATGCTCATTATGTGATAATAGGTTAAATGCAAAAGATTTCATTCTTTTATGTCTATATTGTTACGAATTTCACGTTTATTTGGTTATTTATTTAGAATTGTAATTAAAATTCCTTTTTATTTCCCCGCGCAACGCAGACGATTTTTGAAAAGAAAATTACGTCGAAAAAAAATATATAGCAATAAAAATAAAAGAGCGCGTGCATTTAATGCTTAATAAATAAATATCTCGTAATTACTGTTGCCATCCAGAAAAATCTAAAAATATCGTGATTGTTCTACTGATAATTAAAAAGCTTATAAAAGCCGAGGTGAAACACCTCATCTCAGTACTTGCTTCAGTTATCTTGCTTACTTGTCAGGAAAAATACATTAGGAGCACTTTGTTGCAAACTTCAGTGAGCCGGATACACCGCATCTTATGTGGTATCCCGGCCATAGATTTCCAGACTAGACTAGACTCATCTCAGTTAGTAGTCGTTGTTGTTGCTGTTATACTTGTAACTGTAAAAAGCGAGCTGCTGTTTGTTTACTTAATGCTGTATTGATTGTAGCGATTTCGCTGTGAGATAGAATTATTTTATCTGTTTTGAACTGAGTTTTTGCTAAACGTTTGAGATATTGTGATATTGTGCGAAGATCTGTGAAGAAATATTTCAGCATTTTAATTTATTTCTTGTGGAAAGAATAAATTTTTGTTAACTTTTTAACGATTTGTGCATTCAATATATAGCGAACCCGTACGCACGTAACAATATTTACACTGACGTACACTAATAATATTAATATTTACACTGCATGTTCTGCTACTTTCTCTAAATGACTGAGTGGCTAAAGGTGCGACTGACATCCTGATGTTTCGCCTAGATTCCATTTGGGCAAATAAATGATCAAGATGCGCAGAGTTTTCGCAATTTTTCCATGTGCGAAAATGTTAGCTAGATTCAAAATCCTTAGCTTCTATCAAAAATCCTCCACGAAGTTATCTCTCTTCTTAAGGAGGCTCTTCTTAAGGAGGCAGTTATTTAATATTTTAATAAAATTAAATACTTAAACGCAATCCAAGCTCCAACACAGAACAACTGAGTATGAAAAGAAAGCTTTTCTTTTGTAGTTACTTTCTAAACCTGTTCGAAGAATTTTTAGTTTTACTAAATGGTAGGAACTAAAATATGATATAAATCAGTGAATCCACTCAGAAACACCTACGCGATATAAAGCATTTTATGTTAAGATCTTATAGTATTTATGAATGCGTATGACTGAATTAATTATGTAAATAACAAAGCTTTTGGTCTGCAGCAACTTTAATATGTCTACAGAAGGTGATGTGATTGATCTACAAAGTTAGATTTTATAGAAGTTCACCACTTGTACAGACATTAAGTATTCTTTTCAAAGCAGGAACTGAAAAATGAGCAGCGCCCTCACCGGAACTCAAACCTCGGGGCTCTCGAATACGCGCCGAGCGTGCTGACACTTACACCACGAAGGCATGCTAAGAATGTTATCTCAGATTTCTGATGTCATTATCACAGTGAAATGTGTAGGCTTTCTCTCAAACATGGACTTTTATGCTCCTCGCAGATGACGTATTCCGAGTGCAGCGCCACTAATTTGCATATTGCAGTTTTACTCAGCTACTCTTACTTGGCAACATATTCAAATTTTACACGGTTTGGCTTATTTTAAGCGAGTTATTGCTATTTTTGTGATTTTTCCTTAATTTATGATAACCAGTGTAGATAGATTCGCTATGCTTATCATTGAATGCAATAAATTATTTTTTAATTTGTTATTTGGTCATATTCAAATGTGGTTCTGTTCGCAATATTCAGCTTTAATAACACAAAATAAATAGATAATTTTCTGAAATCCGTTATTCTTTAGACCAAGGATTTTCAACCTTATTTTTGTCGCGGCACACTTTTAACGATTTCAAAATTTGGCGGCACACAAAGAAAAAGATAAGTTTAAAAGTTTTTTACTTACCTATAATACACTGTGTAAAATAGTTTATGTTAATCATTTTTAATGTAAAATAAAATAATATGTACTGCAAAAATAGCAGTAGGTTTATTAAGGGATTAATTACAAGCTAATAATAAGAATACTTTTAATGAGAAATTTGAACTTGATGTTTTTATGATAATTTCATTTATATTTGGTCGTAAACATGACAATGCTACTCTCATATGGTCTTTTACATTTAACAGTCTCGATCTTTTATTCGTTTTTATGTTGGTTAATACTGAAAATCCGAAATATTTTTGAAGCGTTTTTGGCCGTCATGGAATAATCGCATCTAATATTAATACAAAATGAATTAAATGATGCTTTCGAATATTTTAAAATTAAATCTCGATTTTTAGAAAGCGCAATTAGTTCTGCCTCTTCATTCAAAGTTAATTCAAGCATTCATTATCACAAATGCATTACGAACCCAATCAAATTTTTTCATATATAAATTTGGGAAATAATGAATAATTCTCTCCTCTAATGTTGTCAAATGGGCAATAACATTTTTATGAATAATTTTATTAAAATCTTTTGGGACTGACCGGAACTTCTAAATTGCCTTTCTGAGCTTTATTCTACAATAAAATAATTCGTTTTTGAAATCTCACCAGTTTACCTGTTGAATTTAATATATATTTCCTTTCGGCCCTTCCATACTTGAAATTATGTTATTAAAAATAACAAAAATGTCTGAAAATGAGGATAATTTCCCACCTGCATCAATCAGAACTTCTCAATTTAAATTATATACTCAACATGCACCAAAATGCTCCGAAATACGTTCTCCTCCAGAGCACCAAAATCGACTTCGATACCGCAATTGACACGCTTATTAATGTCTTAAAAACCGAATTTCGCCAATTCTCATGTGTACCGTATACTAGGATTAAATCCGTTATATTTTTTAATATTGTAAAATTTGTAAAATTTGGCGGCACACGTTAAGAATTTGTCGGCACACAAAAGTGCCGCGGCGCAGTGGTTGAGAATCACTGCTTTAGACAAACTTACGCGGCTACAGTGCATACTAAAAAGCATGAGTTACCAGCTAACATGAAATTAATCATAAATGGTCAAAGAAACTAGTTCCACTTCTATTGTTAAATGTTTTATCTCTATTTTTTACGCAAGAAATATTTATTAGATGTATACATCATTTCTTCTCCTCATTTTAAATTTAAAGTATACTATTACAGCTAGAGTCTGGAGTGAAAGAAAAAGAATCTTGTCTTATGATGTTTCACAGAAACATCATTGGCTCATGCTCTTGTCGTGACGTGGACTAAGCGCAAGTTGTTACGAGCTCATATGATTGCGGTGCAGCTGTGCTGAGCGTAATGCTAGAAGCTATCTTCGCATTATTTTGCTGATGGAAAGCAAGGTCAGACACACAATGAAAATAAGGAATTTCTTTAACTTTTTCTTTATTTACTGAAAATTTTACACGTTTTCTTTCTGCGTTATGAGATTCTAAACTGACACGAGAGCAAGAAAGGCTCAATAAACAAAAATTCTTCCTTCTGCGACATAATATTCCCTTTTTGTGCGCTTTGCAATAAAATTTATTTGTATACCTGCGTTTTAAAGGTTTCTTTTTAAGTCAGATACTCTTACAAAGGTCTTCCAAGATAAAATAAGCTACGTTGCCCATTCGAAGGATATTTCTAGTTTACATCAAATAACTATTTCCAAGTTTATGAAGGAGTTTCTTAGTTCGTTCATGCTTTCTTAGATAGACGTTATTTTTTATTTATTGATCCAACCAGTTTAACATAATTTTTTTAATTTCAAATGCTACAAAACTCTGGTTATTTATTAAGCTAAATTCATTTTACGTCAAATAACCGAAAACTCGAATAAAAGAGAAAATCGCAACTATTTTAAGCTCAGATTATTAACAGATTTAACCAATTTATATGCTATAATACTGTAGTTATCCTAGGCTAGGGAGTCACGCAAATATCTGACAGGAAGATGAAGATTGTGGCGATAGGGGGAGAGTGAACGAGAGTCTAAACGAGGGATTTCCAATCTTTTCCTTACATCAACTCCTTACAAAGAATAGTTTTCTTCATTGATCCCCATTAATTTGTTCTGTATAATATACAGCATACAATATAATCATAGCATAAATAACTGCACATAAATAACTTGAAAGACAAACAGACTATGAACGAAATTTTCGACGAAAAAAAATTTTATTACTTTTATGTTATTATTATTATTTAATTTTATAAATATAAACAAATTTCAGACACAAAAATCACAGAATCTAATGCACCAAAATTCGATTTTAATTAAAAGGATGGCTGCCTTCGATGTACTGATGCAAATTTTTTAATACCTGGCATAAAACTGCTTAATTTGATTCTTAAATAACTTCGTTCTAAAATAATGTTTCATCTTTTCCGTAGCAAATTATTGACACGATGAAAGCCTGCTTCCGAAACGTAAGAAGAGAAAAAAACCAATAAGGTTGGTTTGCAACAACTTTCATTTGGGGATATTTCTTCGGAAAAATTTTATCCGATTCCAAAACGTAAATACACATTTGTTTTGAATAAGAGCTGTGCTTGAACGTTCTCCTTTAATGCGATCAATTTAATTGTGTCATGATATCAAGGTCAACTATACCGCAGCTCTAGGAGCTATGTTGGCGTATTCAAATTTTATATGTCTTTGAATCAAGCATTATTATTATTATTATTACTATTAATACTATTATTATTACTACTATTATTTTACAAATGACTTGTATATAACAATATAGCTTCTGAAGAAGTTTTGCACTCTTCGTATATTTTGCATGGTGTTTTCTTGCGTTTTGCTAATCTGCTAAATAATTTTTATGCGTTCTTTCTCTTATACACTGCTCGACATTGAAAATCCAACACCAAGAAGGAGTGGTCAGAAAGTGATGAAATTTGGAAAAAAGACAGAGACAGCAAGCAGCAATAAGTGATCTTTATTTCAAAATGATAGTCAGAACACAGAGCGAGAACGGCGTCAGCTCAAATGTATGGATGTAGGACCACTGCGGACAGCGATGTACGAAGAAACACGTCTAGGCATAGAGTCAATAAGAGTGCGGACGGTGTTCTGAGGGATGGTTCTCGATTCCCTTTCAAACATTTGCCACAATTCGTTTTCTGAACGAGGCAGGGGCAGAGTCTGCAAACGGCGTCTAATCACATCCCACACATGTTCGATTGGTGACAGGTCCGGAGAGTACGGTGGCCAGGGAAGAATCTGTATACCTTGCAGATCATGTTGGCAGATGCGAGCAATGTGTGGTCGGGCGTTAACCTGCTGAAAAGTTGCATTAGGCAGCCCCTGAAGGTAGGGGATTGCCACCGGCCGCAGTACATTATCCAAGTATCTTTGGGTCGTCATAGTGCTCTTAATACGAACTAGAGGTGACCTGGAATCGTAGGTAATAGCGCCCCAAACCATTATGCCTTGTTGTCGCGCGGTGGGGCGTTCCACAGTTACTGCCGGATTAGATCTGTCTCCACGTCGACGCCACGCGCGTATGCGGCGACTGTCACTGGATAAACAGAAGCGTGACTCATCTGAGAACACGACGTTTCGCCATTCTGTCATCTACACCGCTCCAATCCGGCAGCATTCTAAACGTTGGCATGTATGCTGTGGGGTCAATGGCAGTCTTCTTAACGGACGCTGTGAGTGCAGACCACGTTCAACCAATCGACGGGGAAGGGTTCTCGTCGACACGGGAGCATCCAGGGTATCTTGCACATGCTGCAGAATCGCGGTACAAGTGACTTGCGGAACCGCCACAGCTTGTCGGCGGATGCGTCGATCCACGCGTGCTGATGTTACTCTGGCAGCACCTGCACTCCTCCTTCTTCCCACATTTCCTTGTTCCAACCATGTTCGCCATAGCCGACGCACCGTGCTCGCATCCATGTGGGTATCAGCTGCGATTTGACGTAAGGACCAACCCGCCCTTCTCAGTCCGATCACCATACCTCTCGTAAAATTGTCTATCTGCTGGAAGTGCCTTCGTTGACGGGGGCCTGGCATTCTCTCCTATTACACATATGCTCCAGTACAAAAACCAACTTTCTTTGATAATTCGTCTGGTAGAAATAACGACACGAATATTTCCCATTCTGCACGTTCCTTCCCTTATATCTTACTTCACGTTCGTCGGAGAGCTCGCGTTTCACATTATTCGCATAACTCAGCGACGTGCATCTACTTTAAAATTTGCATACATTTCTGACCACTCCTTCTTGGTGTTACATTTTCAATGTCGAGCAGTGTATTTCTTTAATATGATTTCTTTCTTTACCACGTGATATAGCTGAAACAATTAAATCTGACCCTTACAATATTGTTGTGAGTGTACGGGTTCGTATAGACTGAATGCAAGCAGAACGAGCTTGATAAAATTTATTTCATTAAAATTTTATTTTATTAATTTAATATTTTTTCCATTATATACACTAGTTATTATGCATGGCCCATCAAAAGGGCTAGCCTGTCGTAATGAACGATTTTAGGCTTAGAATTCGATCACTTACGGATCCGAAGTACGACGTCGTTGAGCTTGTTTAGAACTGCGTAAAGACCGTCCCAAGGTGACTAGTTTAAAAGAAAGTCTTTTCCATCGAATAAAGATTCCATAACCAAACTTTGTCATCTTCGTCGAATCGATGTCCTGTAGCTCTTGCGTCATATCGGGTTTTCATCTTCTATGTCGTCAAGCTGATTCGGTCTGGTGTAAAACTATGCATCACTTCAAACCGTGCTTGGAGATCTTGGATGTACGCCTCAGGCGGTGAAGGTGCATTCCGAGGGCGACTAAACAAGATATCAGAAGACACACGAAGGTCACTACTGAAGAGCATCTGCAGTGGGGCACAGCCGGTAGTCTCGTGGATATCATTGCGATAGGCCAGGTGAAAACTGTTTATAACTTGTTGTCCCAGTCTTGTTGGTTTCTAGAAACCCTTAGAGAGAGGTTATTAAGGATGGTTCGATTAAACCTCTGCACCAAGTGGTCTGACTGGGCATGTAAAGGTGTCTTTTGAATTGTGTCAGTGCCAAGTAGCTGGTACAGTTCTTTAATTACAGCCGAGGTAAAATTACTTCCTTGATCGGAATGTAACTGAAGAGACACTCCGAACCTGGAAATACAGTTCTGTACCATTACTTTTGCTAACGCGACAGCCTCTTGATCAGGAATAGTATACGCTTCAGGCCACTTGGTGAAATAATAAATGATAACGAGGAACTATTTGTTGCCATAAGCAGTTCGTGGTAGAGTTCCCAGGATGTCGAAGGCTATACGTTGAAAAAGGCCTTCTATATTGTAATGATGCAGCATCACTCGACTATGTTTCTTTGGTCCTTTCTGACCCGCACAGGCATCGTAAGATTGGCACTACTTTTACACGTCAGCACTTGCATGATTCCAGTAGAAGCGCTCTCGAACTCTATGCAGCATCTTCACTATTATGAAGCGGCCTCCTGTAGGACAGCTGCGTAGTACTTTAAGGATATCCCGGATCTTGCAAATATCAACTGCCATCACAATGCCTTTCCATCATCCGACACAAACTTCCGGTATAAGACACCGTTTCGAATATGGAGTGAGTCCTAGAGATACCCTTATTATTTTGTCGTAGGAGTATAGATCGAAATGTGTCTGTCAGGCAGGTTTCCCGTTTGAAGATTCCATTAAATCAATTGTGGGTTTAATGTCGCCGTTTTCTAGCTGGTCTTTCTGATTTCTTCGTCACTCCATAGGTTTGGGTCAGATCATGTTGAATTCGTAATTTGACGTAAGACCGAATTAAGCAGCTCATATTTTGCTCCGAGCCTGGAACAATATAAGCAGAATTCTGGGTAAGTTCTTCTAGACAGGGTGCCGGCGTTTCCATGTGATGGTCCCTTCCGATGATGGATAGTGATGTCATATTTCTGGAGTCTCTGTATCCACCAAGGTATCTGACTTTCAGGGTTCTTGAAATTTAAAAGCCAAACCAGCCAAGGATACATAATCCGTACGGAGCAGGAATTTTCTACCGCAGAGATAATGATGGAAATGTTCTATGGCTTTGGCGAGTAACTCTTTCCTGGTGACACAGTTATTCCTGTACGGTTCAGACAGGCACTTGCTTCAGTAGACCACGACATGTTCTTAGCCGTTTGTTTCTTGGGACACAACACAGCCGACACTCTCATTGCTCGCATCCGTGTCGAGAAGAAATGGTTTGTAGAGTTAAGGATACATTGGAATTGGAGCAGATGTTAAATATGTTTAGTAATTACAGTTATTCAATTACAATACACGTTATGCTTATACAGTGAACTAAGGAGAAGGGGCAGCCAGACCCAGGTCATAAGAAAATCAATATGCAGTTAAACGCCTCACATCCCCCCCTAGAGGCGATGTGAGAAGGCATATGTCCCTCGGTCAACCTAGAGAAACTTTTATGTTTACAGAGTCTCGGTTTATATACACAAGTCAGAGGTGGACGAACACAGATTCGCCAACAAAGAGAAGAAAATGCAACGTAGTCCGTCCCCAAGTGTTAACCAAGGGGGAAAACCTCCCAAGGACAAACCTCGTAATCTAACCACGTAGCAACCCCTCAGCAAAAGGGGCAGACAAAACAGTAGCATATGGTCCCTGCCGAGCCTGAACCTATCACTGAATAAAAGATGTTTCTAGTCCTATGAAAACTGATTTTATACCCCCGTGTCGAGACTGCCTAAGTACAGATCCTATTCAGTAGCTTCAACGGTTTTATTGGCGTCGATATCCTAGGAGGGCTACGTTTATACAGGGACCGGAAGGTTTATATAAGGACCGGACAGGTTTATAGAGGGACTACATTTATACGGATCTCCCTTAGGTCCATCACTTATTCAGCTATCGAAACCTTGATCATCATAGATCCGCTTCAAAATTTCATAGATCTCATGGGCTCGGTAAAATTTTAAAAAAGGTCTTTGATGATCAATGGGTCGACTGGGGGTCCATAGTCAAATATGCACAATGGCGATTAATCAATGTAAGGAAAATTACATATATTGCAAAAAATGCTTTAATAAAGTAGGTAATTAATTATTTATTGATATAAACTATATCGTCTAGTAAGAAATAAATTACATTAAATATAAGAGAAAAATACAGTAAAATTATTTAATATATTTTAAAAATCATTTTTTTTTTCAAATATATGAAATTTTATGCAAGAGTGAGACATAAAAAGTAAATTATAATAAAACAAGAAAACACAATAAAAAAAATTATGAAGAAAGCAAAACTTTCTCAGAAGAGGTATTGTTATACATATGTCGCTTGCAAAGTTTAAATGAAGATTTTAACATCCAAGACACTGAAAATTTGAATGTGCTAGCATGGCTCATTGAATCGCTGAACTGCGATACATTTGATATTATTACGATGATGCAAGAAATGTTGATCATAATGAAGGAAGACGTTAAACCACAAGTCTTATTTCAAATAACATGCGTATACTAATTTCTGGAATTTAAAATACATCCGAGAGAAAAATCCCAAAATAAAAATTTTTATCCAACAACATTATTGACTTTTATCTCTTCTTACCTATTGGAAGCAAGCTTTAGTCCAATAATTTACGACTGAGAATAAGTATTTTTGAAAGAGGCTATTTAAGAGTTAAGAAATTTTTATGCCAAGTATTAAAAAATAAGTAAATAAATAAATAAATAATAAAAAAATAAAATATAGATAAAAATATCTGAAAGGTTTCAGATTTTAAATTACGTCCAAAAGAGCGTTTTTTTTAACATTTTGAGTGTTAACTTTATTTATTAAATATCATGCTCTTCACCATTTAAGCCATAAAGTTCAGTTGTGGAGCAATATCGAAAAATAATTTTAAAATGAGCATATCTTTAGAATTTTCGAGGCACAGTCTCGCGCGCTGGAGATAAAAATGTTTTTTCTGTACAACGTTGCCATTGCTCGCTTTCAAATCCTTGAGTTTGTTAACAAAAAATTCGTTAAAATTTCACAAAATATGAAATCGATAATAAAATAAATTCCAAATTTCAACTTTGGGCTTCCAGATGCCCATATTCGCAGGAGGATTACGGGCAATTTATTCAAAATTTGATGTTCTAGGTACCGTTGTTTTATCAGAATGCGAGAAACATACATACATTTATGCAGATTCTTCATTGTTTAATTTCTTTAAATATAATACAGAGAGATAGTATTTGGTGGCAACAATTTGAAAAGTGAAACAACGCTTGTAGTGAATCAACGGACAATGCCAAAACGAAATTAATAGTCCTTCTGGGTAGATTGCCTTTTTGGACTAAAAACTTGTACCTTTATATCAAGCGTGGCCCACACTTTCATTAAAATCGAACTTTTTGCATTTAGAATCCATAATTTTGTTTCCGAAAACTTTCAGATATTAAACTAAACTTGGCGGCACAAACAGCCCTTAGAGAGCCATGGTTGGCAGTGTCCTAATAACTGCTTTCTCGACCGTAGTATACGGGCTGCTTGTGCATATTTTCTTGGAGTAGGGGCACCCTGTCTCAAAACCCTCCGTTGTTTAGTCCCCAAACGAACTTGGTACTCATTTTATTAACCCCCTCAAGGGAAGAAAGGCTAAGTCAACCTTACCCAGCTCGAAGATCGAACTCCGGGCCTGTGGTGCTGCTGCGTGACACGCTAGCCACTTCCGAGCTTCTTTCTTATACTTGTAAAATTAAAAAGAAATAGTGCAAAAAATAATGGAACATATATATATATAAATCAAAAGATTTTTACTTCCCTGTACGAAGTAAAGGAAGTATTGTAATCACGAAAAATTCCGGGTACCATACTTCAACAAAAATATCCATTTTGACAGCTATCGAATGTAATTTAACGATGTTTTTGCGTGACATCTGTACGTAAGGACAGAATAAAGGACTCTTTTTCTCCAAACGAATTATAAAACTAATTTAAAATGGATTCAGAAGAGGTTTTTTTCCTGGCGTCAGAACGTATGTATCTTGCATAACTGAAAAACGAGTAGCGTCAGAACGTTGAAACTTTGTATATAGGACTGCTAGAACATGCAGATGTGCACCTCCTCCTATTTTGGTTGCAGTCGGTCTCACCAAAAGTATATATATAGTATATATATGTATATATATCCAATCTGTTACTCTGCTCAATGAGCTCAGTTTTCTTATTCCTATATGTTGCTAAATTGCACATATTTTGCTTTAAAAATGATTGAATTATGTTTTCTTAATCGTCCAGCTAAGGTTTTATGCCTTCAGTTAACTTGAACGCAATAGTTGTGGTATTATCGGCAATTTAAAAGTAGTTTAAGTGCGGCTAAGCCTAATTTTTTTTACAATAGCAACCATATTTGTTTACATTTGAAACTTTACAGAATAGTGAATTTATTGCCAGTCTAGAGAAACTATAAGCTTCGCAACAACAAAGATTCTTCTTTTATCATGTTTAATACATTCTGGAATTATCATTTACGTTATTAAATCATTCCTATATTGACTCAGCATAGCGTCCGCAACAAATTAAGTCAGTTTTTATGCCTTCAGTGTCTTTTTTACAAGTGAGACCAAGAGTAAACGCTCAGTTTTGTGCACCGAAAAATCTGCCTTCTTGCTCGCTGGTCGAGTTGCTTGTCTTTGCGTAGAAACTGTAATTTTAATTGTAAAAATTGCTCTTTAAATTTTTTTAACTGTAGTTATGTTTTATATTTTTCTATGTTTTTCAATTTTTAATAAAGATATTTTGAGGGTTTATGTATTTTTGCCTTGTCGCTAAGTGAGAACTGAATTAATTGAATGAGAAATATAACCATAATGAAATTCGAGGAAATGAGTTTAAATGAAAGGCAGCAAAAAAATGCGAATAATTTAATATTCCATACAAGGAAGTCATTTGGTGTACACATCAGAATTTTTTTTTTTTTTAAGTTTTTTCATACTCTTAATCTAATGTTATCTTCAATTTATTTATGTACAATTTATGAGGTTTATTTATTTCATTTCTTTTCATATACATAATATTAATGTGTAATGTAATAATTTTTATATGTAATAACTTAATAAGTTTATTACAACGTTATGAATTCTCTATGTATGTAAAAAAAATTAGTGAAATTATATGTAATTAGCGGTATGTCTTGAATAATAATTAGCCTGTGTTTTCAAAATAACCATAATTCAAGCATTTTAAATTTAACACGAAATCCTTATTTTTCTTTTTAGAGTATATACGACAGAAGACAATTTTATAAGGAAGACAATGACATACATACAGTGTGCTTTAAAAATTCTTTACGATCTATTGTTCTGTATATTCTGTTTTCCATGAAATACTTGTTGACCAAGTACACTTTTTTTTCCAAGGTAACAGTTTAGGAGGATGAATTCTATTTTTAAGCTTCCACATTATTTTGGTTGCGAAAAACGCTGTTTAATTTTAAAAGATATTATTATGGTTAATAGAGGCGTATTAGTAACTGAGTTAAATTACAACAAACTTGCAAATATCAGCGGAAAATACATTTCACGTACAAGTAAATTAAAATTATTAAGATATGCCTGAAACTCTGATTATTCATGATACTATTCCCCGATTAATGATTTATAGATATAATTAAACAATAACTGTTATTATTAATTTGATCATAAATTATTATATATAAGTATATAAATTGTTATCATTAATCATATCATAAATTGAAGCACGTTAGGAATTTATTGCATTAAGGTACGAGTTTTAAGAATAGAATGAGAAAAGCTAGTTCCAACAATGTAAAAATAAATTATTAATTAATGTGTTCTAAATCTAATCATTTGAAAAGAAATTCAAGTATTGTTTGTATATTTTTGATTAGGCATTTGGGTAATAAAACTTGAACTAGGAAAGGAAACTAGTCACTAAAAATAGCTGATGTACAGAAAGTTACAACTTATCATATATTTGATTAAAATATTAAAGAATTTAATTTGCAGACTTCCCAAAATCTAGGTGGTTATAAAACCTATTATAGCTGTAAACAACTGAACTCGAGTTGGGATTCGAAACCAAGGTCAAGAATCGGTAGACAGTCATTCGATTAACAGTAACTGAGCTATCCGAAACCCGTGAACTGATAAGAAAAACTTCTACTAAATCATAAACTAATATTTGACTTTTGAACTCAGCCCCTGCTGTTTACACATATTTCGAAGACAAATATGTGCATTCACATAAAAGGGGTTCCAACTCTCTAACTATTTAATAAGATCCAACGGTTATCTTAATCGCACGTCAATAAAAGCGTTCGTGCTCCAAATGGGATTCGAAGTTTGGGTGTCTTTTCTACCAACAAGTCTTCTTATCAAATGAGCTACCTACCTGAAGCAATTTCGTATGAAGACATTTTTACATCTCGAGAGAAGGCTTCACTCTTAATACAATATTAATTGAGCTGTTTAATATAATATTAACATCAAGGATAAAGCTTATTTAAGATTATTTAAATTAATTTTTGATACATTTAGAATTTCATTAAGCCTAGCTTCTTATACAGTGTCCTTTTACCCTACCTCTTAATCCAGCTCTGATATAAAGGCCTACACCAACTCCAGATAGAGTCTACTAAATCAATAGAATTACGCGATTTGACTAACTGACATAATTGATAAGTATTCGCATTATGTATGGTTCTACGCTTCTTGAACTGCCATTTCCTAGAATCATACAGAAGACAGATAGACGACTTATCGTCTCATCGAACCCTTCTTAGTGTATTGAACTCAAAGTCGGATAAAGGTTTAAAATAAGTCTGCTTTTTATCCCATCATCTTGACAACTGCACAAGTTATACAAAATAGAAATTTAAAAGCCACTTCTTGCAGTAAAATGCGGAACAATTTCTCCAATGAAATTTAAAAATTAAAAACAAAGCAACTGGAGCTTTTGGCTCGACTCTAAATAATTTTATGAAGTAAAAGCGGCCAGCGAAACGAAAACCGGTAATTCAATTCGCTATCAGGGAGGAGTAACAAGTAAACGATAGTTCCCAAATACTCTCTCTTATTTGCATTCTTGTGGAAGTGGACAAAAGTGATAATATAGACAAAATAAAAAGAAAACGGGATTAAATGAGCATAAAAACCTGCAATTAGATAAAGCATTAAGTACCTTTATCTGATACGTATACGTTGTCCTCTACCGTAAAAAACAGTGACAATATGCCACGGCATGCATTTATTAGATGCTGAAGAGCTCCTTAAAATATATCAATCTAGCGTATCTCATAATTAATTAATATATTTCCTAGATAAAACATTAGATAGCCTATCTAATATCGTTTTGGTCGACCATAATATGAAAGAATAAGTCAAACATGGAGCAGCATTTATTTCAGCAAATGATGAAGAGTTCCTGCAGACATAACTCGTTGCACCATAGATGATAACTTCAAAAGGATGTTAAGTCCCAGAAATAAACCTAAAATAATGTTCTATGACGCCGCACGAACTTCTGTGGAACTTCATCAATGTCGAATACAAGACACCGCAAGTGACTACAGATTCTATAACTCAGATGAGTGTTCCTTGAACTATGCCTAAACGATTCAGTCAGGAAAAACAAGATATTGTCATCATTCCCTGCTGGATACTCGACAGTCATGAGCAGGTGTAAGAGACCATTCATTGGAATCTGCCTAGTTTTTTTACTCAGAAAAAGTGCTGGTTTGATATTGCTGAGTCACATGGTATAGAAATCACTAGCATTGCCAGTCCACATTTCCTAAATATTGTTTGCACTCACTATTTAAATTTAACCTAATTTTCAGGGTAAATTTTGGAATTTGTTGTTTTATGAATGGTTTCCGGACAGTAGCTTCAGTCATTTGCCATTCATTTACTCAGTTATTCTATTGAGTATAATCCTAAGGCATGAAGAAATCGTGACAACATAACAAAATTATCTCACTCACAACGATTCGAAACGTGTTGGATTTATACATACAAGGAAAAATCTCATGATTTTATATTATATTTAACTGCAACAAACTGGAAAGCTTCAATTTTCCAACACACATTACAGAGCTCACAAATGAATGAATAAAAGAATTCCTTATTCTGCTGTCAATAGCGTCATTCTTACGTTCATTTAATATATGTGTCACAGAGAAAGGAAAACACTTCATACTGAATGTCAATAATACTTGCCATTTCCTTTAAATTCCTTCCGCACCCTTTTTTTATATTGAAGGGCAATGAAATTAATGTTTTTAACCTTAATTTTTATTTCAATAAGAACAATGCGTTGCAAACTTTAGATGTCTATTACACTTTTCAAATTATTGCCAACAAATCGGTATCGGTGTTACAAGGCAGACGGTTTTCACCCGTCCAAACTTTTCTCTGGATTTTATTTTCCCGTATGAGTCAAACTCTATATAAACTGAAAGAATGTAACATTTAATTATGGTAGCTTCACAACAAGTTTCATACACGGTAATCACATAAAAATGCAATGTTATACTTTTATCAAAATTTCCAAATGAAAGGAAAATGAATGAACTTGACTGGAACCAAAATTTTTTGCTTAAGTAACCCAAGCACATCTCTCAAGGGTACCATGAACCTACTTCGAATAGTGATTATCTGGCTTAGCATCTTCAAAGTATGTGCTCACTCAACCAAGATCAAACTTAAAAGATATTGATTCTTAACAAAACTGAATTCATATGCCTCATAAGATGGCAGCTATTTAAAAAAGGAAGAAAGAAAAGTAAAGGATTACAGCCCAGTGTTATCGAAAGATGGGAAAAGATGCATACTTTCAAGTGCAGAAATAGCGGAGCATATCAAAACGTTACTTTTTAATGTCTATTACTAATCTATCTTCAGCAGAATTTGGCGAGATTTAAGGGAAAACTACAAAAAAAAAAAAAAAAAAAAAATAGATTGTTTATGGGGATTAATACTCAGCATTGAATAAAACAATCGTTTACTTTATAGCTTACATCGAAATTTTTCGATACATTACCTCCAAAAAATTTAAAAGTGTATGTATGGAATATTTTATCTTTAATTTACAAAAGAATAATGAACAATTCCCTGACGGAAATTTCTGATTTTGCAAGAATCATATAAAAAAACTAAATTCTGAATTTACCAAATCTCCTATTTCCAGTGGTGAAAGTGTTTTTTGTAGAATTCTTTACCTTATTAAAAGAAAACTGCATTTTAAAAAAGATGCCAAGATCAACATTTAAAGAAGAAATATGCTTTCAACTTATTGTTTTTTGTAAAAATCTGCATAATTAAATATTATTAATTTATAGTAAGCGAAGAATACTAACATATCTTTCTTATTTACTACAGCTTAACTAAATTTATTGTGGAAAGAATAAGTAAAGTGTCAGAATATATTATTACAATATATACCGGAGTATATTATTACAATATACCAGGGTTAAAAATTATCTAGGCCCAGAGCCGTGCCTAGATATCTTTTCACCCGAGGCAAAGAAATAAATTTGCGCTTTAGTATAAAGTCAAACTAAGTACATCTTGACGGTTTCATATTCTTAATGAGCCGCGCAGCCGGTATAGTGGTTAGTTACGCTGCCAGGCATAGCGATAGAACCGGTCTCGAATCCCTGAGAAGGCATGGTTGTAACTGTTTGTCGCTTCACAGTAGTCAACGGTGGCCACCTTTATATTATACCCAAAGTGGTATTTGTAAACCTTTATATATTAAATGCCATGTTCTTCACACTTTAACCACATAAAATTCAATTCAACAGCAATATCAAACATATTTAAAAACAGCATATCTTTAGAATTTCCAACAGACAGCCTCGCGCGCTGGAGATAATTTTTTTTTCGTACAGTGTTGCCATTGAAATCGTTGAGTTTGTTAATCAGAAATTCGTTAAAGTTTTAAAAACATGAATTAGAAGATAAAAACAAATTCGAAATTTAAAATTCAGGCTTCCAGGTGCCTATGTTCGGGTGGAGGATTATTCAAATTGTTACGATTCTAGGTACTGTCGTTTTTCACAATGCGAGAAACATACATACACTCATGCAGATTCTTCATTATTTAATTTCTTTAAATATAATACAGGGCGATAATACTTGATGGCAACAATTTAAAAAGTGATAAGCCGTTTAGAGTGCACCGTTGAAAAATGCCATTTCGAGACTAATAGCCCTTCTGGGTTAACGCTCCTTTGAGTTAATAATTAAAAGTAAAAAGTATTGACGTAATTGGTTCAAGCACTTTATTTACAAATTAATTTTTCTTGACTTTAACGAATAAAATTATCTATATTATATACTATATTTACCCGCATATTTCTCCCCCTAATTTTTCTTATATAATTTAGAAACTTCTGATTTATGATAACAATGTAAGATTGTAAGATGTATGCACAAATATGAAATTATTTTGGGTTAGAAAAAAAGAATATTATTGAAACTGATAAGTCATTCGAAATATATAATATAATAATAAATGTGTGTCTTTATGCGTGATTTTTATTGTGCTATGTTATCATTTTATCATTTAAGCCGTTTCTTTAGAAACAGCACACTCCGTATACTTTCCCCCTTCGGGTTTTCAAGCGATAAACTTAGTAGAAAAAGGGGAGAATAAAAAGTTTGACAGAGAGAATAAAAAGTTTGACAGTTTTTTTTAGCCCACAGGGCGTTAGCCCAAAAGGGCTATTAATTTCGTTTTGGCATTTTGCGTTGCAAAATTTAAATGTAAGTTAAACTGTTCAAATTGTTGCTACCGAATATTATCGCTCTGTGTTACATTTAAAGAAATTAAATAATTAAGAATCTCTATAAATGTATGTATGTTTCTCGCATTGTGATCAAACAACGATACCTAGAGCCATCCAATTTTGAATAACGTACAATTCCACCCGAATATGGGCATCTAGAAGCCCAAATTTGGAATTTGTTTTGTTATCTAATTCATATTTTGTAAAACTTTAGGGAATTTTTTATTAACTTTACTTAAACGAATTTTTATTAACAAACTCCAAGATTTAAAAGCTAGCAATGGCAGCACTGTGCGGAAAGTAAAACATTTTTATCTCCAGCACACGAGACCATGTATCGGAAATTCTAAAGATATGTTTATTTAAAAATTATTTTGCGATATTGGTGTTGAACTGAATTTTATGGTTTAAGTGCGAAGACCATGATATTTAATAAACAAAGGTAACACACAAAACGTTAAAAAAACGCCCTAATCTGAAAGCTTTCAAATTTTTTTAATATTTACGTATCTACTTTTGTTTAATTTAATTTTTTAATCAAGTGAATAAGTTACATAATTACACTATTAAAGGATCTGTTGAAATTTTTCTTGCTACTAGCAATAATAACTGGCAACATTAAAATAGTCTTAACATCATCTTTTAAACTTCAATACGCTTTGTGATACTTCCCTCGCAAATGAAGCAAACTCCATTGATGGAACACAGCAAAATCTTTATTCAACACTCAAAAAGGCGATATACAAGCAAGAAGAGAAAACATATTCTAAACTATTTTAAAATAAATATAATTACATTCTTCGTGCGTTTAAAACGTTGCCATTCAGATACATATTAATGTTCGTCTATTTAAATTGTACAAAAGATTAAAAACAATATTTAAAGCTGTTACAGCTCACGAAACTGAATTCGTGATTTGTCTTTGAAAGACCTAAACTTAAAGCAGCTTAGCGTCCAGAGCAATTTCCAAATTTTAGTCGTAATTCCGCAAAATATCAACTGGGAAGCATGAAATTCATACTACAAAGGCACAATATAGTGCTTAAAGCAGTGAACCTCAACCGTTTTTCGGCACGTTACACTTTTAATAATTTGGCGGCACACTAACAATAAAACAAATTTAAAAGAATTTTACTTGCTTAATTGATTGATGCACCTATACTATATTTTGTAAAAATAGCATATGATAATTACACTGGTTCTCAAACATTAAGGAAAAATCACAAAAATAGCAATAACTGTTTCAAAATTAAGCCAAACCAATATAAAATTTGAATATGTTCCGAAATAAGAATTACTGAGTAAAACTGCAATATGGAAATTAGTTGCGCTACAATCGAAATACATCATCTGCGAAGAACATAAGAATACATACTTCAGAGCAAGCCAGCACATTTCGCTGAGATTCTCAGATAAAAAATCTGGGATAGCCAATTTGTAATAATGACCTCCAGGCATCCTTTGGTCAAAGAACTGAGATGGAGAGCTATTGGGAGACTAGAGGTGAGACAAGTTCAGACAGAAGTGACCAGATGTTTAAATATGAAACCTTCTGTGGTTTATAGTCTTTGGCAACAATATCTACCACAAATTCACCATCCAGAAGGTTCAGCCAAGGACGTCCAAGAGCTACCACGAGCACTGATGACCGGTATTTGGTGTTATACTCAAGAAGGAATAGAATGTCAGCGACTCAACTCAGATCCTCCCTTGCTGCAATCACTGGAAGGTTGGTATCAACGTCAACCGTGCGTAGAAAGACTACAGGAAGGAGGTCTCTATGAGAGGCTACCAGCCATTTGCCTGCCGCTCATGTCACGTCACAGAAGGGAAAGTTGAAGGTGGGCAAGTCAACATGTCCACTAGACAGCTGTTCAGCGGAGAATTATTCTCTTGACAAATGAGTCCAGCTTTAGCCTTCAAAGCTGTAATATGCGTTATTTGATTAGGAGAGAACCTGAAATAGTCATCACCCATGAAACATTCTTGAAAGCGATGCATACGGAGGAGGCAGTGTCTATGTTTGGGAGCGTATTTCTGTGGGTGGACGCACAGACTTCTATGTCTTCCAGGCAGAATCGTGAATGCTCAGGGCTATAGAGATGATATCCTTGGTGCTTATGTGCGCCCTTATGCCGGGGCAACAGGAGATAATTTCCTGTTACTGGAAGACCGCACAGGGCTCGCATCGCGGATCATTATATTCAGGAGCAAACAATTCAGCGCATGGACTGGTCAGTTCGATAACCGGACCTGAATCTTATCAAACATTTTTGGGATGTTTTAAGAAGACGTACAACTGCTCTCAGGTCTCCTCTTCAAACTCTTTCCACGTTTGCAACTACTTTGCAAGAGCACCGGCTCCCACTTCCTACGGACCTGATAGACTGCACAATTGACAACATCGCACATCGCTATAGGTGTTGTATTGCTTCTAGGGGAGATCATACTCCATATTTAAGGTAACTTTCCTGTAGTTAACTGACACATCCAATCTGCTCATTTTATACATCCGCTAATTTCTATAACATAATAACTGTTCGTTTCATGTGATTTTATATCTTACTGTGTGTTATATAATGTGAGTCAGTTTCATTAAATTCTACATGTAACTTTTTGAATAATTGTCATTTTTGTGATTTTTCATTAATTAATGATAACCAGATAATTCATTAATTAATGATGATTTTCAATGAAATATGAAATAAAATTACATTAAGTAACAGAAGTAAACAAATGTTTGTCTAATGAAAAGTTAAAAATTTCATTTAATGAAAAATCTGAGATTGGTGTCTTTTAATAACTTTTTTATATTTGGGCGTAAAAATTCTACCGCTACTCTCATTTCATGATCCAGGTTTAGAACAACGTCTGGATCATTTTTTCATTATTATGTTCGTCAAAGCTGAAAATCCGAATTCGCACAAAGAAAATGTGGAAAATTATAATAACGCATTTAAAGCTCTTTGTGATATTGACGGATAATCGTATCTAAAATTAATCCAGAACGAATTAACTTATTCTTCTAGACGTTTTGAACTCAAATCTTGGTTATTACCCAAATTAGTTTTTCCTGTTCCTTTAAATTTAATTCATACAGCGACGTATCATTTATCACAAATGGACGCCAAACCCAAGCAAAATCTTTTATTTTAAATTTGAAAAGTAATGAACAATTCTTTTCTCTAGTATTGACAAATGAAAAACAAGTATTTTATGAATTATTTTAAGTCTTTTGGAACTGACTCAAACTTTTCAAAAGTATACTGGTGGACAAAATTAAGGGATGGAAAACATTTCCCCACATCTCTTAAAATACGACACAAAACTTGGACAGTTGGTTTCCATAAAATGTCACTGTGGTGCTGGTTTACAGAGATTAGTTTACGTATTCTTGTAGCAGTCGCTACGCGAACAGGAACTATAAAAGTCCGAGTCCAGCTGCTCTGTTCATTCACCTATGCAACACAGAAGTGATTTTTATCATCTTTCTTAAATAATCTTGTTGTTTTCTGCTGTTTTTATGTGAAATGAGTATACATCATCGCTTAGACGAAGGTATGAGATGAGGAATCGTGAGCAGGCTTAAGGCAGGGCAGTCCCAAGCTCACGTTGTCTGAGAACTGCATGTAAAACCAAGTGTTATCTCTAATTTGTGGAATCAGTTTAAAAACAGCTGGACAGTGTCCAGAAAAACCAGAACAATGCTACCCGAGAGCCACAATGACCAATGACAATCGGTATTTGGTACTTTCAGCCAAGCACCAGATGACGGCTACAGTAACAAAACTGTCTCTGAGCCCCGTTACTGCCAAAGGAACATCAATTTCAAGGAAGTCCGTTTCCAGAAGACTCCTGAGATACGACTGTATACCAGAAAGCTCGCTATTTGCATCCCACTCACTTCCTTCCACAAAAGAAAGCGTTTACAATGCTGCATACAGCACCAACACTGAGCACATCTTTATTGGGCTAAGAAGCTCTTGAAGGATGACTCCAGATTCAGTCTACAACTTGATTCTCGAAGATTATTGATATGAAGGGAACGTGGAACCCGATACCATCCCAGCAACATCATGGAAACGGACCAATATGGTGGTGGAGGACTGATGGTTTGGGTAGGGATCATGCAAGATGCTCGCACACCGCTCCATGTGTTTGACATTGGTTCCCTGAATGCCCAGAGGTACAGGCGAGGGATCTTAGAATCCTATATATGACTTTTCAGGACTGGTGTTTGCCCCGAGTTCATTTTTATGAACGATAATGCACGAGCACATAGGGCCCACCTGGTTGATGACCATCTGGAAAGCGAGGAGGCTCACCGATTGAATTAGCCAGCCAAATTTCCTAACCTTACTCCAATTGAACATCCTTGGGATGTTCTTGGGAGGGTTATTACGATACGCCAACCCCCATCCAGAACCATTCAGGAGTTAAAAAGTGCTCTGGTGGAGGAGTGTTTGTGACTTCCACAGGCACTCCTAAACTCTCTAGTTAGCAGCATAGTTACTCACTGTGCATGTTGTCTGTCTGTCAGAGGCCACTACACACCATACTAACCACATTTTTGCCGCCATCTTTCAACCTCAAGTTTGGACCACATTGGACTCTTGGCCGTAACTCATGCTAATGAACGGCATTTTCATTGTTGTTTTGTACACATTATTGTCATACCATAACTACAAACATACCCAATTTCATTTATTTTTATACAGTATTTCTCAAGATATATGAGAAAAAATGTTCCACCGGTTAATTTTGTCTACCAGTATACTTTCTTACCAGTATACTTGTCTCTCCTTACCGCGTACCATCGTGGTGTAACTGGATAGCACGTCCGGCTGGCAGTCAAGAGGTCCGGTGTTTGAATCCCGGCGAGGGTATTGAAAATTTTTCGTATTTCTTGCTCCTATAAAAATCTAATAGAATCTACAGTATAATTTTCGTAAATGTATCGAACGAACGCAATTAAATGTGCTTTTCCCGTGATATCAGTAGTTCCACCGATTTGTAGAGAAAAATTTGAATTTGTAAGAGTTTGGGAACAAGTCGATAATTCTGCAATGAATTGTGTCATTTGAAAGTGGTATTTTACAAATATCAGTTTCTACTGAATCACCGATCATTCTTTTTGCAATTTTACGACAAGCAGGTAATACAATTTCTTCAGCCAAATTATCAGGTTTTAATTTAAGAGCAACTCATTCAGCTACATCGTAAGAAGCTATCTGAGCTTTTTCCAGACACACTAAATTACTTTTCAACTTGTTTGGATCTTTTAGTGAACGGTTTTTGAACGTAGCATCTGTATTTTGATGGAAACGAAGGATAATTATTGAACAAGTGGCGTTGGAACTTGCTCGTAAACACAGCACTGTTTGACAGTTTACAACCACACACTCGGGAACGATTTAATCATTTTCGTTGTAAATTTGAATCATTATACTTACGAAGAACATTTCATTTTTTAGTGTAGGAAACATGTTTGCTTGTACTGGGCTGGGGTTCATAAGCCTGATCGCTAACACCATCATTATCATTGTTTAAGCTTTCTTTTTTTAATCCATTTTAGGATGTTCTTTTAAAATAAAAATACTTGTCAAAAAATATTAAAAACGACGTATCGTATATTACCTTTGAATCCGTTTAATTAAATATGCCAACACAGTATTGTAATATTCATTCGCTAAAAATAAAATAACAATAAAACATGCACTTGATTCACCCTTATTCGAAATATATAATATATAATACTATATAATTTGGATTAAATTCTAAACTGTAATAGTCTAGCGCACTTCAGATTTGATGTTTTGGTTTCCGTCGGACGCGTTCATCGGAAACCAAAAATTCTCTGTTCGGGTTAAAGCACTGAACAGTGCGAGAGCAGTCCGAGATGAGTTGAGACTGATTTAACTAATCTCAACCAATCCCCGCTAGGAAGTTGACTGAACTACTTGTTTGACACACACAACATTGCTTGTGTACTGACATTCGCAGCAGCGTCTCGGTTAAGCTATAGGAAAATCATACACGCGCCGTATATCTAGTGGTTTTGGCACTAACCTGTTCCGTCATTCAAAGCAAGCACTGCAGGTCTGAAATCATTCTTATCGTTGAGCTAGCAAATCGTTTGTCAGTTAGGCCGTCAAACTATCACTCACTCTTTTTTTTTTAACTTTACTAAGACAAACAAGATTACAAAGAACCTACATTAGCTACAAATGTAGGTATATAGCCTACGAAATCTTCCCTTTGCCAGACTGAAGACTGTTACAGTTTTCTACTTCTACTGTGAAGTGCCCTGTGCTCACAATTTTCATAACAGCCAGGACACCCTTGACATAATAATAGTCGTTGAGCAAATGTCAGACGGGATGACTACTGATATGTGGTGGAAGGTGTCTGGTGAGTATCTCTACTGTCTTGCGACAGATAAGAAAATAGTCTAGGGCGTCAGCTGATTGACCAGTGGCTCTACAGGCACACTTCACGTTTTTTTTTTTTTTTTTTTTCAGGAATCGAGTGTAATCAAAAAGATATGCAAGAGCAAGAATCGTTTGAACATTAGTATAATTTCCGATTTGAAGCGTCAGATTCAAAATTCATTAAACGATATCCAAGGGAAAAAAAGGGGGGACAAAGAAAAGAAAAGAACTAAAACGCTTGAAAGCTTTAAAGCAAAAAGAACTTGAAGGAAAATTTTTAAAAGTTGAAAGAAGTGCCTGGACAAGATGAATTGAACATTGATAAAAATAATATTGAAAGTGATTTTAATTCTAAAAACCATGACCAGAAAATGAAAAAGCTTTATAATGATGATTATTATGCTACTCAAGAAGTCCAAAATTGCCAAATGATGAGGAACTCGATAATGAAGATTGGGACCACTGGATGGACTAAGTAAAAGTGATGAGTGCAGTGAAGAACAGCTTGGAAAAAGTGCTTCTGAAGAATCAAATATTGAAGTTACAAATTCTAAAGTTGTTCTAAATCAGATTTTGAGAAAGACATGATTAATTCACACAGGAAAGGTAAAGGTTAGAAAGAAATCCTTATTTGCTAAAGTAATTTCTAAAACTAACCAGTTTTTGATCCAGATGGCAAAATGTTTGATGACTCTTTGGATTAGTACGTACTGGTGTGCAAAACTTAAGCAACAGCAGGGTTTTTTGCCATAACTCCACGAGAAATCAACTGAGAGACATGAAATGCAGACATGAAGGAGAGTATTATGCACGTAAAGGATGACGAAAGCATCGGAGCTGAAAAAGGAATACAATGCATACGGTATGGAATCAAACAAGCTTTATTTGAACGCATAGTATCGTGACTCATGATTGTCTATCCAAGAGGAAGAACAACAAGCAGATGTTCCTTAATATGGGATATGCCCTCCCCTCACTGCAATGGTTGCTTCGCACCGTCTCCGCATACTCAGAACCAGCTGGTGCAACATTTCTTGCGGTAGGAGTGTTCATTCCTCAATCAGCATCTGTTTGAGTTGTTGTGTGCTCTCCGAAGGATGTAAGCATGCTGCAATGCGTCTCCCCAAAGCATCCCACACATGTTCGATTGGATTTAAATCCGGGGAGTACGCTGGCCAATCCATTCGAGTGATATCTTCACTTTCCAGTAGCTCCTCAACAGCAAGATTCCGATGTGGCCGTGCACTGTCATCCATAAAAATTAAGTCTGGGCTAATGGCACCTCGGAACAGACGCACATGTGGAAGGAGTACCTCCTCACAATAGCGATCCCCGGTTACAGACCCTCTGTCGAAAACGTGGAGCTCAATTCTCCCATTCAACATAATGCCTCCCCAGACAAGAACTCCAGGACCACCGTTACGGTGTCTTTCCTTGATGTTACTGGGATAAAACCGGGTCCCCACCTCTCTCCAAATCAAAACGCGTTGAGAATCGCTTCTGGTACTGAACTGACTCTCATCTGTAAAGAGGACACGACTCTATTGATCAGTTGTACAGTTTTTGTGCTCTCTGCACCACTGTAAACGGTGGCCAACTTTCAACGGGAGGCAGCGTTCAGGACGGCGGGCGAATAGGCCCCCTTTGTGAAGCCGTCTGGCCACAGTAAACCGCGATACTTGTCGCCCCGTTGCTGTACAGAGTTGTTGAGCGATGGCACTTGCTGACTGCCGTGAGCCTCTTTTGGCCTGCAGGACGATATATCGGTCTCCCCTGCAGATGTCGTCCTCGGGCGGCCACCACCAACCTTTCGAACAGCTGTACCTGTGGTTTGGAACGCTTTTCAATCATTCTTCCACCTGTGAAGTCGTCCAGGTGATTTCTTCTAGCCATATTTCACGAACTGACTCACTGGCACTTGCAGCGAATATGTTGAATTGCATCTCCGTCCTTCCTTTTATTCTACTGTTGAGCTGCGCGCGGCGACATCACGCGTTTTGTGTACGCTCGCGTCGCCTCTGACGTTTCGTTCCTGATATTTGCATACGCATGATGTTTCTACTGACTTACGTGTTCATTGTACTGATCTCCAGACCTCCTTTCCTGCAATTTCAAAACTATCTGCTAAATTTTTACATTGTTGCTTAAGTTTTGGACACTAGTGTAGAATAGATTATGAAGATATAATTAGTGATATGTCATAAACTGAAATATATGAAGGTGGTGCCAAATGACTTCAGACTGACTGTTGATGAATTTCTTGCAGCTGACAGGGAATTGAACTTTATGCTTTAAATACCTATGTTTGTATTTATATACAATTGATGTTTTTAAGATATTGTTCCTTTAGTTGACTTCAAGTATTTTTTTTACACACCGTTTAACCACCCACTTGAATGGGGAGGTGTGAGGCACTAGCATCCTCTTTCAAGAGTGAGGATGCTAACACCAGTGAAATATAAAGAAAAAAAACCCTACCACACGAAATTATTACTATTATTATGTTGCACTTCAAATGAATCAGGCACTGAATGATTTAAAAATATAACAAAAATCTTTAGGACAGATATGTAAATGAAAGATATAGTTGCTGTACTGTATTACTCTAAATAAAAATGTTTAAAAAGCAAGTGTATGTGATATTTGATGCTGAATAAGGTATAAAAAGGACCCACAATCATCAGTTACGACACCCCCCACCCAACAGTCAAGTCTCTTTTTCTGATGCTAGTGGGATGAAAG
>KK121797.1:222690-236275 GCA_000611955.2 Stegodyphus mimosarum
CATTCCTGTTGTTTTCTTGTAGCCAAACTGCACATACAACCTCACTCTCACTTGTAGAGAAGTGCCTGGAAATGTGCCTTCCCTTCTTTTTAAGTTGCCTTTCACCGAGTATGCTGATTCCTCATGCTTTTCCCTGACATACACTCTGATGTCACAGTGCATATGTTGAACGCTTTCCACGAAGCTGGCTTTTCACTGTACTGATAGCAAAAAGTCCTTTTCAACAATTTCATGGTTGCATGTTGAAAATTGAATTCACTGCCAAGTTTTGCACATTAGTGTAGAAAGTCATAATTTCTCTGTTATGTTTGTTTGCTTATTCAATTCACATGATGACATTCAAAGCATGTGCAGGCTTATTTATCTTAGGAAAAGATGCCTTCAAAATGAAGCACTTTGAAGAAGAACTAGTTTGTATTTACATAACGCATACGGAAAACCATGGTAAAATCCATATGGTTGGAATCTGAATATAGGTTAACCACTTTATTAAGAATGCACCTTTAGGTATGGTTACAGTCCCTGATTATAGCACCTTGTTTACCCTTTCTGCTCCTTGAACAGTATTAAATTTGATGTATATATGTACATTAAAAATGTTAAATTGACTTGCTGTTATTGTTTTCAACTCAATGCAATTATTTATTGTTGGATGCCTTACATAAATGTGAAGCATTAATGCAAATCAGGTAATAACAATAATAACCAACTGAAAATCATATAAAATATGAACCACTGATTTTTCTATTCCATTTAAAATACTGAATAATTTAAGTTAATATTTGCATAAATCTTAGGTTTGGTTTAATTAATCCATTAAAGCAAGGTGGGCAAGGATATTTGTAAAGGATAATGCAAGCCAGAAGTTAACTCAAGTCCAGCAAGTGTGGCCTACTGTTGAATGAGAAGCATATGCTATTGTATGAAGTTTGAAGAAATTTAAAATTTGGATTTTCAGATCCAAAGTTGAACTATACACTGACCTTGATGAAAAAAGCACCACAATCATCTAAATTAAGTGTATTGGGCTTTTGCCTTATAAAAATACAATATCAACATGAAACACTGTCTAGGAGTCAAAATAAATAATTCACATGTTTTACAGAAAATCTTTTTAGATATTTGATGATATAAACAATTCATAAAAGACTAATTTTAATGATTTAGACTGAGTTTTTAATTTTATTATTTCCTTTAAAACTTATGTATTTCAAGACACTTCTTTACTAGGTAATATTTGTAATGTTACAGAAATAAGATACTTACAGCAATTAGGCAGTTAAGTGAAATATTCTTAATACTTTTTTTAAGCTTTCCTTTGCATATATAAGAGTTAATTATTTTATTATGTTATAATACTTTATATTTTCTTTTAGTTTTAATAATCAAGTATCAGCTTAATAGATACAATGTTGAACTGTGAGCACCAGGCCTTTTGTTATCAGAATATACTTTAACATTCTACCCAACCACAATCTTAGGGAGAAGGTGTACAATCTTAGAGGGAAGGTGTAGTGCCTGGTCCTACTTTAATCCTAAAAGTAAGTAGTGCCCTCTAGGTGGAAGAAAAGAGTTAGTTGGAGACTAGTTTTCAGTGGGATAGTACGAATGTTCAGTATTGTAATTATATAATCAGCAATTCTGCTCTAATTAATTGTATTTTTATTTGTATAAAGTGTATATAACCTACACTGAGTTTTGTAAATGAATGAAAAGTTAATCTGACTGTATAAGATACGACAGCTACTATACCTGGATCTTATACTAAATGTACAACTGTATCTTATAATAAATCTATTTTGTATATGAAATATGACATTATTCAAAAAGAAAAAGATACAAAAATATAAATTTAACAAGTGTATAATTTTTATTTTTTCTTCTCCTAAGAGCAAAATGGCCACAGGGTGCAACTAGTCCACAGCAGAATTAGTTCCAAAATTTAAAAACCTATGTACTGACTTAGTATCTTCAGATCTAAAAATCAATTACACCACGAAGTTCAACCTTGTATCACAAAGCATATATTTAATTCTTTAGAGCAAACTGTGTGGCGAGAAGAATGTATTGATTACTCTTTAATAAACACGCAGAGCAGGTGGAACTTGTTTGCACTCTTTTTCATCTAGGGTTTCATCAATAACAGGTCTGTAATTAAGAGTAACCTATAAAATTGAGAACATATTAGAGCATAAGTATAAATCAAATAATGCATAAATATTTTCTTTAATCTATACAACAAATTTTAAGAATTCACTTACAGCAAAGAAAGTTAAATTATGAAGATTACGAAGCAATTACACACACACAAAATCTTAAAAAATATATATATATATATAAACATTATATTTTAAATACAGTAAAAGCTTGACTATCCTGAAAGCTTGGGAAATGCCAAATTCTGGATATGTGAAAATTCCAGATAGTTGAGCGTATAAAAACAAAATTCAAGTTAGAAAATCCAAATCAATGGGGAATTTTTCTGCTCTAAAATTATAAAATCAATCACCTTATTTGTTACCAACCTGGACATTATATATTAAAAGCCTACACTTAAAATTATTTAAGAAATCCTGCAAAAAAAAAAATGGAATTTGACAGAGATATTGCCCTTTATTTAGTTAGATTTAATAAAGAGATACAAATTACAGACACAGAATTTAAAAATCTTAAATCTCTTATAATTTTTCATGTTATATCGCCATTGTTTATCGTTTTCAAAGTCGCATATTGAGGCTTTTGTTGATGCGCAGATCCTGTAACTTTGAAAATACTCGACTTCATGCAGTCCCAAACATTGATTACTTTAAAATGGAAGGAAAAAATGAAACTTATATACTTCAATATCAAAATATAGGCAGAAAATTCATATAGTATTTATACAACAGCTGCAACATATGAACGTCATTATATATAAATCTGACCTTTCGTACTGTTAAAAACTATTTCATTATATTACACTTTTACAGCTAAATAATACACATCAAAAACAAAAAAGAATGATACTGATAAGTAATTTTAAATGTTATTACAAAATTTCAGAAAATTTCGTTAGTCAGGGCCTATGATTTTCACTCTAATATAGTCAACCAAATCCCAATTTTGTGATTATTTATTCATTAAATATTCTGTTAGTATTAAGTGCTAATATGAATGATTTAAACCGATTTCTTACTTCGAACTGAATTAAAATTAGGGAATTTCTAAAAGAGTGACCCACCTCAGAATTTAGCACTGTAAATAAAAACTTTCAGGTTGTCAAATAAGAATAGAGGGATGAAAAACAATAAGCTTTTTACCGAAATTATACTTTGCATTTTAGCTTGCTGTTGTAAACAACCAAATGCTTCAAAATAACACGATACCACACCTCAGTCACCATTTGATGTACACAAAAAAATCAAAGAAAAATAATTTTCAATCTGATATTTGTTTTAATTTTATGTGACACCTTTAGTCTTAAAGAACTAAAACTCTAAAGGCCTTGCTGCTTAATCTCATAGCTGTAGTTATTAATCAAACTTACAGCTATGAAAACTGAATCTGTACGAAACATAGAGACTGAGGCACTAAAAATGCTACATACATTTAAATTAAAAAACTTCTAGGAAATGTTCCAATGAAAATGCAAGCACTAGGTGCAGAAACGAAGAATGGAATTATTTTAAAAGGCATAGAAACTATATTTATTTCAGGCAATTTTTAATTTTTTTGAATCAACATGATGTACATGCTAGGTGTGAAACTGGCCTTTAATAATTTAAGATGCCTGGCTATTCTGTCAAAACTTAAAAAATTCTTAAAATAATAATCATCACTAGTTATCTTTAAAACTGTCAGATATAATAAAAATAAATAATAAAACTATTATAAATTGAATAATAAAAATTATAATAAAAATGGAATGTAAATTATAAAATGCTATTTTTAGAGCTTGCCATAAGAAAGATACTGGACTGACAGTAGAGTATTTAACAGTTATAATCCTAGAAATTTTTTAATTCTTATTTTAACATATGCAGTTAATTTTACACAGTCTTATTATTTTATACAGAAGAAAATAATAATGAGAAAGAAAACTAAATTGCACCAATTATCCGAATGGAGGAAAGGATGCACATGCTACAATATAAAATAAAATTTTTCATCGAAAGAATTAATCTTTCATAATTATTGGGTTGAATACTGCTGTAATAAGAAATTTTCTTTCTTTCTTTATAGTAGATAAATTATTATACTACTTACAGAATAATGTAGTCTAAAAAACAAATAAATTTAACAGAAAATGAAGTTCAAATTATTCACAATGAAATCTATAACAAGGTACTGGAAAGAATAAGGACTGCTAGGTTGAGAGCTATTACATGTAGGAAAACCAAAAGAACTATAAATCAGAGAGTCACATTTCAATTACAATGTAATTGATTAAATGTAATTACAATATAATTTCAGCTGTAATTACAATGTAATTGTTATTTGAAATTATTTAATCACAATTAATTACAATTAAAAATTTGTGCAATTACAATGTAATTGCAGGATTTATAATTACAACTACATTACAATTAAACTGTATGTGTATTAACTAGAATTAAAGTGTGATTGCAGTTTAATGTATTAGTACTCCTCCTTGAGGGAGGAGCATTATTTTTGCTTACAATGCTAAATACTGAAATTTGCAAAGACATTCATGCCTTGGAAATTGACAGACAAGATAAACAGAAATAATCTAGAAGCAGCTTTTGGGAAGTGCTGCCAGTGTGTGAAATCTAAGATCTTAATTAAACATACACATGCCCTCACATATAGCAGTTTCTCAGAATATTGTCAGCAAAGCCTATAATCTTTAATTTATCTTTTAAAATTTAATTAAAAATTTTTTTAACTGAAAAAAGTTGGTAGTTCACTGTAGTTACTCTATAGGTAAAATTATAATTAATAAAACTATAACTGCAGTCATAATATAATGGCATTCAGAATTACAATATCACTACAAAAGCAATTGAATTTTCGGCTTACAGAAACTGAGTAGTTAAAGACTTTTTACTAGTGGTAGATAGATTCGGGTTTAAATTCTGGTGAACAGTTTAATGTCTGGATATCTTTGTGGTTTTTCCATGAATACAAATTAGTTTCCCTTAGAAATCCTCTATGCAGATATCCTTAGATGCTTTGCTGCATCAACTCAACCAATCACCTCATACTCAAAAAAAACAAAAAAAAAAAAAAAAAAAAAAAAATGTACATGTATTTTTTAAAACAAAATATTTGCTCCATAAATAATTCTCTTACAGCAAAACTTACTTTACTATTTATTGACAATATGATTTGTATTTAATAAAGCCTGAACTTTGCAGTTCACAGATTAATTAAACAGGATGGTCTCAGACAGAAAATAATACCATTTTCCTGCCAGCAAACATACCTTTCAGAAAATTCTTGAGAATATTATACTTGTTTATTTCTATCTGAAGTTACAGAAAATACTTTGTGCAGGTGCATCCACTTGTAAAAAAATATGTTTTAACTGTTTATTGAAAATATTGGCTATACTTACTAAAGGCCTATTTCACAGATATTATCATTAAGACTAATCTGTCAGCAAAAATCACAAACACACATATTTGTTTAACAAAGCTATGAAGATTTAGTTTGAAATCAGTTCCTGTAAATTCATTCCACTTTAAGTATATTTCTTTTACATTTTTACTGAAAATATGTCTAAGTACTTAGAAAGAAAGGAATTAAGATAGCAAACATGAAATGCTCAATAATGGATAAACAATTTTAAAACAATTATAAAAACTGCTAGAGATGCTGTTTTCAGTCATTCTGAAGCATAAAATAATTTCTAAAAAAATTTGGAAGAGATCACTGTGTAGCTTTCAGTGTGATACATTTCTTTCTAAGGATATCTGTTTCATTTCGTGATATGTGAAACATTTTTACATGATATCACAAATGCAAGTAACCACCAAAACAAAGAAAATGCTGCTCCAACGTTAGACAAATGGAGAACACTTGGCTGAATAGTTACTGCTGAATGTAAGTTACTGTTGATTCTTAGCTGACATTAGGAAAAACTCAAATTCTGAGTAATGTCATCTCACCCAATTTGAAATATAAGAAGTTTTTACAGAAGTGCAAAAATGCAAAATGACAACAAGTTTCTAAGAACATTCTACCTTTCAGATGACTCAATGTAAGAATTTGCCGAATTCAATGCAGATGAATGCTGCAAAGTGTTGAGATATAATCAAAATTGGTAGCATACATTTCTTTTTGACAACGCTTCTTTTCAACAATCTTCATGATCCAATGCTGCAAATTATGATTATATCTGAGGGTTGGTCTTTAATGATACACTCTATAAATACAAATTCTGTTCTGACCAATCTTCACTTTTGCTATAAATTTGATGAAATCTGGAAAATGTTTTGGAAATTCTGAAGATTTAAAGCATGCATTCAAAATTCCTTAATGGCAGCCAAGTACATCAAGAAAGCTTCAGATCAGATTTGATAAATGCATGGGAAATACTCAAATATGGATAGGATAGCATTAAAAGAAAGTAAACTTTTAAACATGCTGCATTAAAAAAAAGTTTTGTAAAAATTACTGAAAAATATAAAAAAAGAGAATAACTTAAAAAAATTACTGGAATAAGAATGAAAGAAATACCTTTCCATTTTTATCAATCCATGATAAAGTATGCTTCCTCCAGTGCTCACTTAAAGGTTTTTTGGCCTGTCCTTCCAAGGGTTTGGAATAATCATATTCATCAACTCGAGTCTAAATTGAATTGAAGAGCATTTAATGATACATATCGGTACAAAAATTTTCACAAAATCATGATTTACAGTTAAACACAAGTCGATATATCATATACATATATGATGTAATAGTATAGCATAAATGTAGAAATATTGCATTTCGTAGCCGTAATGAACAGCAAAATTGGCAGTCGAGGCAAATTAAATATTCATTTTTATTTCAATTGATATTTGCGTCCACAATTCACTTAGCACTCCAATCATGCCATTCCAGAATATTTACATTTTTAATACTACTGCAGCAGGAAGAAAGCAGCCTAGCAGTATCTTAGCGGCATCACAAGCAGAAGCAAAGTGTGTAGTCATTTCAGTATGGAAGCTTATTAAAAAGAAAAGGTTTTGATTTCAGTTCCAAATTAGCTATGTCATCATCATTATGTAAAAGTCATATGACATGGATTATTCTAAAAATGATGCAGTTCAGAAAAAGTTATAACTATTTCTAGAATAGAGAGAGGAAGTACTCAAATTAAAGAGGAATTAAGAGGATATCGCTAATTTAAATTATACTTTTCCTTTACATATTTTTATCTCACACACATATACATATCACATATGTACACATTCCACAAAAAAGGGGGGCTGTTCTGTATCTCCTGTTCCACTGGACTGATTGACGAAATTCTTCCATATTTCGATTCTACAATTATAAATTATGCAAAAGTGCCACGTTTTGCAAAAATCACATGAGTAGTTTTTAAAAAATTAGCTCCTCAATATTAATTGAATTTGGTATATATTCATTAACATCTTCTTTTTATTATTAAACTTACTTGAATTTTTTTTTCTTTCAAAATCTGAAATTTAGGTTCAAGCCAAATAAAATTCACAATTACTTTCTAAGTATTCTTTAGTAATTTTTATAAATTTTTCAAAAATATTTTCGGATTACAACATATGAAATTTTTACCATCACTTTAAAGTAGATGTATTTCTAGGCATATGTGCAAAAAATTATAATTTTCTATTCAAAATTTCAAAAGATACAGGTGAATTTACATGAAATTTGGCATATTTGTTATAAGCGATAAAAACATCAAATCTGCCTTATGCACTAAGTTAAAATTATTTGAAAGAATGAAAGATGCACCTTTTTTTTTAAATTCATGCATAATGAATAAGGAAAGGGAAATATGCTACTATAAATCAAGAATTTCACCATGTGAATTATTTTTGGTGCAAACTAAAAAACGTGCTTCAAGACAAATTTTGAAATTTGTCTGCAAGTTTCTCATCAAATTTTATAAAATTTAATATTTCAGCATAATTTAAGTCATGGAATTTATACACGGAAAAACATCGAATCAGTATGTCATTTCAGAAAAAGTTCGATTTTGTGTCAAAATATCTATGTTAGAACACTGCACTATATGAACCTAATATGCATTCACAGATGCATTTTTGAGACATGAAAAATGGAAGTTAAATTCCGTCAATTGGCCCACTAGAATGAGAGCTAGAGAACCGTTCCTTTTTTGTATGTGCAGAGTGTACATAGCGGTAACCCTTAGGGGACGTACAAGAGGTCGGAAAACTCTGTTGAATTTATCTCTAATTTACAAATCCCTTCTTTGTTTTGTTTGCATATTTATTCATTCCAGACAAAATGTATTCTCTTCCTGAGACTTAAGGTCTCGTCTGGTTTTGTTTCAGTTAAAACACACCATAAACAACCTAAAATTTAAAATTCTATCTATTTTCAATAAATTTACTGTTGAATACCACACTATTTCATTAAATCATTAATTGACTTCCAATATATTTCAGATTTAATAGTAATCTCATTAATTAGGAAACCTTTAAGAGCATGAAATCCTAAACTTTACATAAACATTTTTCAAAAACCATCATTTGGCCTCGAAACATTAACAGACACAGACATTAACTGACACGAAAGAAGAAGAAAAGTAACTTGTGGCAACGCCTGGCATAACAGCTGTTTATTTCTCTAATGCAACTGCCATTGTCAGCCTCATCTCACAGTTGAATGTATATGTGTGAGACTGTGGATGTTATGTTTTTCATATGTCTATTAGACATTCACTTACTTGGATAGTTTAATTTTATGTATTTGTACTAAGCTAGGTATGTTCTAATAATATCGTGTTAAAAAGCAAAAAAACTTATCATTTTCATTTGAAATGGGAAACCAATTACTTCTTTACTCAGGTAAAATACAAATATGTGGTTCACTGTTCTATGCAAATGTCAGTTGGGAAGAAAAGGAACATCACTTCAAAACCATTCATGCAGGAACTGAAAAGGATTTCTCCCTGAATTCTGCTCTAAGGAAAGAAAAGGTATGGCAACTAAAATCTTAATGCTCAAAAATAAACTTTCTTAAAACCATTAAACAAGAATAAAGCAGCAACTGAAGCATCATTGCGAGTTTCAAATATTATTACACAGAACTAGAAACACTATGATGATGGTGAAATAATCAAAACTGCATTTTTAGAAGCTGCACATGCACTACTTGATAGTTTCAAAAATAAAACTGAGATAATGTCCGCAGTTAAATCTGTACAGCTTTCGGCAAATACAGTAATGAGAAGGGTTAAGGTTATGAGTTATGAGATTACCTCACAACTTAAAACTGACTTTGATTGCTGCAGCTATTTCTCCTTGCAACCTGACGAATCAGTTGATACAGTTCAGTTGGCGGTTTTTGATATTTTCGAAATAAGAAAGGAGCTGGTAAAGATTATATTATTAACAGGATGCACTACAAGACAGGACATATTTTTAGCAATTAAAGATCTTATCAACACTTAAAATATTCCTATCAATAAGTTGATTGGCTTAGCAACAGACGGAGCTCCTGCAATGGCAAGCAGAGAGAAAGTATTCATAACCTTGTGTTGTAAAGACAACAGTTTTTCGATATATCTTTCTTATCATTGTGTAATATACAGGCAGTCACTGTGCGGAAAGGTTTTTAAGTATGAAAAATGTAATGAACACAGTCATAGAAATAGTGAATAAAGTTAGAGCACATGCAATTTAGAGACGCTTGTTCAGAGCACAGATGAACTAGATTGCCAGTATAGTGATCTAGTGTTTCATATGGAAGTTCGCTGGCTGAGTAGTGGCAGAGTTTTACAATGTTTTCAAGAGTTCTTTCCTGCCTTGGAAGAATTTTTAAAAGAATGAGACAAACCCTTCCGTGAACTAGAAGATGCAGTTTGGTTGTGAAATTTTGCTTTTCTCACAGACATAACTGAAAAGTTAAAATATCCTTAACTTGCAGCTTCAAGGTAAGGATAAAGATATTGGAAGAACAATTTCAGATGTTGCTTCATTCTCAAAAAGGCTAAAACTGTGGGGGGGATATCATCCAAGGTGAATATAAACACTTTGCCTGTTTGAAAAAAACTCTTGACAAGCAAGGGTCTTCAGCACCTTCTTACAGCAGCAAACAATACTTGAAATTATTTCAGATTTGAGAACTGAATTCAACAGATGCTTCCAAGATTTCAAAAGGATTTCAACTGTTGCACAGTTTGTCAAATCGCCTTTCACTGAGATTGATGGTGAAGAGTTTTCTACTTGTGTCATGGAGCATTTTGATTTTCAAGAAGACAATACTGCAGTGGAGTTGGAAGTGATTGATTTTCAAAATGATTATTTATCAGTAAAATAGCTTTATTCAAGCTCTGAAAATATCTGGCCTCTTGTTCCCAAAGAAAATATCCAACTTCGGTCTAGGTTTGTCTCAAAGTGAAGGTAATGTTCAGCTTTACTGCTATTGTTGAGCTGTGCGAGTTCCCCCCTTCCCCGAGTATGAAATTTGTTAATAAATGTTTGAAATAAGTAACAGACTCACAGATGAACACTTGGCAACTGTACTACTCTCCCGACATTAAGAAACTTGCTGATGATTAAAAAAAAAAATTCCATACTTCTTATTAAAGTTAATAAGTCTGATAAAAAAATCTGTTTATTACATTTGTTATTTATTACTAACTACACTTCAGTTTCTTTTTTATGTACTATCAGTTTCTTATGAATTTCAGTTTCTTTTTCTTATATACAGTTTAATTAAAATTGATTTCATATTTACTAGAAATGTAAGTTTATAGGCAGTAAACAAATATAAGATTTAAAAAAAAAAAAGGTTGTTGGCTCACAGTAAGAGTTAAAGACGTTACAGTAGTTCAGAAACTTCATAAATTTGGCGATCCCTGATTTAAACATTTAATTAGAGTTTTATATTTTGTTTTTATGAAACAGAATGCAAGATCTTAGTTAAAAATTTTCACAACTCGCCACTTTCACGATTCACTGCTGCAAAGAATATATTATATTGCTGAATACATATAATTATACAGAGACACCCCCCCATATATATATATCATTGGTGCAGACAGTTCGTGTTCGTATGTTTAATCATATTTTGTCAAGCGATTTTTGGCATTTGAAAGAAAGACACTTATTATAGAACACTGTGTTGTAAAATTTGTAGAGAGATATGGTTATCGTTAAGGTGTCAGAAATGGAACTATCAGGTTACTAGATTAGACCCATCATTTACTTCCAGTTCTGTTGCAAAAAGTCAGCTATAGAATGTCACCAAATCCCATGTACAACTTTAGGTACTATGTTGTATCATATGACACTGTGAAGGTCTGGTACCGAAAGTTAGAAAACAAGGACTGTGACATTCAAGAAGAAGAGTGCTCTGGCTGGCCCACTGATGTTGATGAGGCTGCCTGCGAGAACTTGTGGAAGACGATCCGTATGCAACCACTCGAGAGCTTGCTAGGCAGTTAGATGTTAGTGCCATGTCCATTAGTCATGCTATACATCACATAAACTTATCATAAAAGTTCAATCGCTGAGTGCTGCATGAGCTGACTTAATCAGATAAGGACAGACTTGTTCAGGCCTGCACTAATCCGTTTGAATATCAACATAAGAACAAAATTCTGGACCAAATCATCACTCGTGATGAAAAGTGGATTTAGTTCAACACAGGCCAAAAAGAGGATTGGTCTGCAGCCAGTGAGCCTGTTGGCATCATCGTACAGCGCAATTTGACTAAAAAAAGAAAAGACTTTGTATCTGTGGGATTGCCGTGATATTACCTACAAAGAATATATTGAAAAAAGTAAAATTCTCAACAAGTACACAATGAAATACTAGTCCGTGTTGATGCTGCTATCAAAGAAAGATATCAAACTGATTTCAGACATAAAAGGGTAATGCTCAATCAAGATAATGCAAGACCACATGTGTCTGCATTCAGCGATAGGATTCCAACGCGATCTTTTGATACATCCACCATATAGCCCCGACATCACTCCTTCGGACTTCTACCTTTTTTCACACTTGCAGCTACATCTTGCTGGTGCTATCTCCCATTCTGCACAGGACATCTGAAATGAGGTTGATCCGTTTTTTAACTTGCGGCCACCAAGTTTCTGGGCTAGACTTCGAAAAACTACTATAATGTCGGCAGAAGAATCATAGATTTGGGACCCTCACTAAAGGTACTGCTTTCATTTTTTTCTAACTTTATTAAAAACACAATTTGGCAGACCACTTAGCCCCGACTTCTCGATTTTTGTTTTAGTTCTAAAAATTGTTCTTCCTAGTTCTCAACTTTTTCTACTGCATTTGCAAACTTTGGATGGTTATAATTTTAATATTTAATATAATTTAATTATTTTTCAGCATGCTTAATATTTTATTATAATGACCGTACTTATTTATTAAAAAAATAAGATATGATAGCTAAATAAACTTATAACAGATTCTTTTCTTAATGTAAATTACCTAATAAACAAAGCCGACCATCCAAACAAAAATTGTAGCTGATTTTTAATATGCAGATTTAGTGATTTTGTATTAATTTTGTTACATTAAATATTAATAAATTGTATTACTTATAAGATGGTTAGATTGTTTCAGCATATTTATTTATTTCACTTTGTCTTATATACATATATAATTTAGGATGATGCAGTGTTTTGCTCTTTTATAATATTAGCTGTTAATTAAAAGCATAAATCTGCATTTTTTGCTATTTTCCAATATTATTATTATTATTATTATTATTATTTGAAAGAAAGAGATGAGTGCATTATGAGATGATTATATGAGAATTACTGTATAGGGATAATTTGATTTTCTTAAATATCAATAGTATGATAACATTTAAAGGTACTTTTCTTGAAGCAAATGATTTCAAGATTCACGAGTTTGATGTGAGAGATTCCAATATTATTTCTCCACAACTACAATCTTTGAATTTTTGGAAAAAAAACAGTGGTGAGCTCTCAGTTGACTTCGGCTTGGCCCCTACTAAGGCCAGAATTGGTGGTCACTTCATTATAGACGCACCTAATACGTGGGCCACCTCTGCAGGGATAGACAGTTACAGCCATGCCTTCTCATGGGATTCAAACCCAGGCCCTTTGGTATCGCAGTTGGCTCCCCTAATCACTATACCATCTGGGTGGCACATTTTTTTTAATGTAAATTAACGTATTATAACTACAAGCTTGTGTGTTAATTGCTTGCATATTTAAACTGTTGAATCTCAAAAAGAATTTACTCACAGTAAAACTTATGTGTTTCCATAACATGGACAAATATTGTCAGTAGACCAAAACAGTTTTTTTAACAGCAAAAAAATACATATAAAATTTTATCAAATATTTGGTTTTGGTATTTAATGAAAGCCGAATTTTTCTGATCAATTCACTCTGTATAATTAATATAATTTAAAAAAATTTTAGAGGTTATAC
>KK121797.1:236406-247485 GCA_000611955.2 Stegodyphus mimosarum
AAAAAGTATATAAATTATTTTATAATATATGGGAAAACTCAACATAAGAGTATTTATATGCATTCTCTGAGTAAATTTTCTCAAATTAATGTAGTAGGAGTAATAAATACAGCAATAATAAAATTAATGTATTAGGAGTAATAAAAAATTTAATGTAAATTAAAACTATATATTCAAAATCTCAAATGAACACACTTTACCTTGTAATCTTCACGTGCATGAGCACCTCGGCTTTCTTTCCTAGCTTCAGCACTGCATACTGTCTGTACAGCATTTAATAATAGGTTCTGCAATTCCAAAGTTTCTACAAGATCTGTATTCCATATCATACCTCGATCACACACCTAATTCAACGTTTAATGAATGAAAATACCAGTTTTTAGAACAATCTAATAACAGGCAGTCCTGCAATAAAAAAAATTACATTACTATTAACATACTTTGAGGTCTTCCTGTCCTTGAAATATTTCTGACATTTTTTTGACGCCTTCTTTCAAACTGTTACCAGTTCTGAAAACAGCTGCATGTGTCTGCATAGTCTGAAAAGTAAAAATGACAAACTACAGCCAAAATACTTAATAAAAACCATTTCATAAAATATAAATTGTTTTTCATTTAAAAAAATAATAAATATGTCAACTAACCTTCTGCATTTGTAACCTAAGCTGTGACGTAAGGGTAGTACCATTAGTATGTCTTATCTTGTCTAAATTGGCAACAGATTCTTCACCATCAGTCTAAAACATGCAAAACATATATATCAACGTAAAAGTAAGCAGTCTAAATAAATGACAATGTAATGGCTTCATGGTTAAGAAGGCATCACTTGACAAGATGAAACAGAATATTTATAAAAATAACATTTAAGGCATATAATGTAACTCAGAGCAGAACAATGCTCCTACAGCATAGAAAAAGAGAGCACTTCACTCCTCCACGGTGAACATTCAACTACTTTAGTTCTAGCAACCTTTTGGGAGAAGAGGCAAAGTGTGGCAATTACACTTTGTTGATCGCTAAACAGTAAAGTTGCCAGATACTACACCCACGTTGTAAGATTGTTGTTGATGCTGTTTACAAATTAATCATCAGTCTGAAAAACGAAATCGAGCAACTGTTTGTGATCAATGAGAAAAGAAAAATCTACATTTACATTTGAACATTTTACGCTAAAATTCAAATCTCAACTACAATACATATTTGCAGAGAAATACCTAGAATTACACATCATTTTACTATATAAACATAGATAACATGTTTTTTCTTAACTTCACCTAATGGTTCCAAATATTATTATTCTTATGACAATTTCTTAATTCTTAACAAAAGAAAACAAGTTGATATTCTTTATAAACACGTTAAAATATATCCATGCTAGTATTACCCCAACAATGAAAGTAAAATTTAGTTTCTTACTTTTACATATGAAGATTATTAATGAACCATTATCAAAATTTCTCTATTCAGACTACTTAAAACAAGTACAGTACAAAGTCCAAGATCCGGACTTGTTGGGACTTCGGCGATCCTGGATTTTTCCGGATATTTGATCATCGATTTAAATCCAGTAAGATGGCATGCAGAAATTATGCAATTAAAAATATGAAATCGTGATTTATAAAATAAAGGATATCAAAACTTACAAAAAAAAAAACTTAAGATTTATTTTTCTATTTTACTAAACATTTCTTTCAATATAAATTGTCTAAGTTGCTTCATTTCTGTACTATCTCTTTAATTCTATAAACAGACATAATTTCTTGTTTAAAGTTCTTGAAATTTTTAATTGCCTTATACATAGCGATTTTTAAATTTGGTTAACCAACCTGTCGAATATGTGCACTCAGTTTTTAAGTTAATTTTTTCATGAATAATTTTGGCTTCATCCATTAGCATTGGACCCGTCAATGGCATGCCCTCACTGTGACGCTGTCTGACTTATTCAATCATCACTTTGTCATAATCATCACTTTTAGCATAACGAAAATTTTTTCTGTTATTCATTGCGAGTGAGGTGTCAGAATCCACATGAAATTTAAAAAAAAAAAAAAAAAAAATTATTTTTCTTCGTCATACGCAGCTAATTTTCCAATGTCATACTCCTCGGATAATTTTGAGACAGATATGTGCGTTTATCCATTTTTTGCAGCAATTTCACTTTTGTTTGAAGGACATCAAAACATGCTTTTGTTTTTTTAGATCCTTTTGCAGCTCCAGAATTAGAAACTTTTTCCAACATAATCGAAAGTTCAAGCTTTAATTTTTATAAAACTGCTGTAATAACAACAGTCTGCAAAAAATAATAAGCTGGATCAATTTAGAAGATTAAGGAGCAGTGCAGTCTGCTACATTAACTGAAATTCCTTAGAATCAGTGAAAATAATTTTAGCCTAGCTTAAGCATTCCGGTATATATTATGGGCTATGTATTGGCAAAGAAAGACAAGCTGTTCCGCTAAATTTCGTTCTGCTTCTATTGTGTACTGCATTAAGCCTTAGTTTAGTTATTTATTATGCCTATGTCTATTTCTTGCACATGCTTAAGGCTAATCTGAATTCTGAATAAATAAACTCCCACATATACTTATCTACAGCTGCGTTAGACTCTGCGGGTCTGCTACAAAGCACCTACAAGTTCTAAATTCTTGCCACCCCTAAACTTTGGATTCCAGTCATTTCCCTAAATTATAAAAATTCTATCATCCCTAAATTTTGCCGCTCGGTGCTTCTCCAAACTCCAAAAATTTTACCTTCCTTAAATTCTGCCGCCCAGTCCAGCCGCACGAGCTCTGACGCCAGTTCTGAGTTTATGTGAATAACATATCAGTTATTCTTAACTCAAATAGCACTAAATGTAATCTTTCGGCCTATGAAGTTCATTAACAAAACCTACTCTTAGCATATATGAACAGAAATGTTTTTAATTTTTCCTCTTCTTAGCGCATTTAACTTAAATCTGTAATCATTGCCAAGCGTAATGTCAGCATAAAAGGTTGCCATACTCTTGTTATTCAAATACTAATATTTACAACAAAAAAAAATGTTTAGACATCACTGCACCAGTCATTACTCAAGTTGCCATATATAGATAAACATGCGGTGATGAAAGCAAAATATAATAAATAATGATCCGTCAGGTCAGGGACATAAAACACCAGTAGGTGTAATGATGTTCCTATGTAGAAGGTTTGGGTTTGAGATGTATGCGAAGCAGATACGCAGCTATGAAGCTAAATTATTAATCTCACAAATTTATGCTTAAATGATTTATTTCTTTAATAACGAGGTAATTCAATTAGTGCCTAAGTGAAATTAAGAATTGGAGCGCTTCACATGTTTTGTTATGGAAGGAAAAATGAAATACGCATGCGTAACACTTACCAAAAAAAAAAAGTTTGTGGCTTTGAGGTCTGGATTTTAGATCATTACGGATATTGGATGTCCAGATCTCGGACTTTATACTGTATATATTTTAGTTCCATAACAAAAAAAAAGTTTTTATGACACATAAAACATTTTCCTCTAAATTAAATTCTATTAAAGTTTTCTTTAATTAATGGTGTTGCAACACAATTTTTCTGCTCGAAAAAATATCCAAATTTACCATTTACCTTAAATACCTGTTACCCAATATATTTTCCCCTTTTTTTCAAATTATATAAATATCGTTTTTGCACAAAATTATAAAATTATTAAGAAAAGAAAAACCCCTTAATCGCATATGTTCTAAGCTCACTGTGAGGAGTCTGGATAATGTATCAGCATTATGCAGATTTCTTCTGGGGCAATGTTCTAGATTATATTTCTGCAACGCTAAACCCATCGTTGCAATTTGGACAATTGTGAAGCATTTGTCACTATAAATGCCAGTGGATTGTGATCAGTCACAATTTTCGCAGTCGAACCAAATATCCATCGTTCAAATTTTTTTCAACGCCCATCTATAGTGTAAGCTTCATGCTCTATAGTCAGCAGTTTTGTTGGGTTTCAATAGTTTCTTATGCACATAGCACATGGAAAATTATTTCTCTCCCCCTTTCTGTCATAAACATGTACACTGCACAAAAAAAGGGGGGGACAGTTCTATATCTCTCTTCTACTGGACTGATTGACGAAATTCAAATTGCGTTTTACATGTCTTCAAAGAGCGACTTAGGATATATACTAGATTTATATATAGCTTTTCGGATTTTTTATGAAATAACATACCAATTTTTTTTCCATATTTCGATTCTACGACTCAAATTATGCCTAAATATTAAATTTCGTAAAATTTGGTGTGAAATTTACGAAAAAATTAAAAAATTTAAATTGGCAAATTTTTTTTAGTTTGCGCCAAGAATAATTCACTTGGCAAACTTCTTAATACATGGCAATCTATTTTCCTATCCCTTCCATAATGCAAGACGAAAAAAAAGTCACATCGTTCCTACCTTTTTACATTGTGGATGAGCAGAAAAAAAGTCGCATCGTTCTTACTTTCAAATAATTTTAACAAAGTGCGTAAGCCACATTTCTGCTATTAACGTTTTCAAAAAATATGACAAATTTCAAAAAATTTTTTGCATGCTTAGAAATACATCTACTTTAAGATGACTGTAAAAATTTTATAGGCTGTAATTCAAAATTTTTTTCGAAAAATTTATAAAAATTATTTAAAAATACAAATTTTTAAAATAAATCATAAAAAATGGGTAAATTTTATTTGGAATGAACCTAAATTTCAAACTGTATAGGAATGAATCAAATGAGTTTCATAAAAAAAGAGATATTAATAAATACATATCAAATTGAATTAACATTGAGGAGCTAAAGAGAGCCAATTATTTAAAAACTACTCGTGCGATTTTTACAAAATTTGGTAGTTTGGCATAATTTGAGTTGTATATTCGAAATATGGAAAAAGAGTGGCATGTCATTTCAGAAAAAGTCCGATTTTATGTCAAAATACCTATATTAGAACAATGCTACATACAAATCTAATGCATATCCTAAGTCGCGCTTTCGAGACATGAAAAACGCAATTTAAATTTCGTCAATCGGCCCAGTAAAACAGGAGATATAGAAATTTTATTTATTTATTTATTTTTCACAGTGTATCTATTTCAATTTGAGATAAGTCTGAATGAATAACACAGTTCCCCTGACATCGCAGATCACTTCTTCGGTTGTTGAAATACTTACACATGGAATTTCTTTCCATTTGAGTATTTCTGGATGTTTATTTTTCATGAGTTTCGTGAGTGATTAGGCAATCTCTGCATACTTTGCGATGTAATTGCAATAGTAATTAGATAATCCTAAAAGGCTTTCGAGATCAGTCTTCATTTTCGGTGTTTCCAGTTTCTTGAGTCTCTTTTTTCTTGGGATCTGGTTGATGTTTCCCCGATCCGATAACGTGTCCCAAATATTTAGTTTGTGGTTTTGCAAAAGAACATTTGTTTGAATTGATAGTGGATCCACGTGACGCTAGTTTGGTGAAAACTTCACCCAAATCTTGGAGATGAGTGTTGTAATCGATGAAAAATATCGGTATGTCATCCATATAGGCTGTTGAAAATTGTTGAAATTCTTTTAGTGCATCTCCAAGATTTGGATATGTTTGCATTATTCTATGAAAACTTGCTGCTGCATTCCTTAAGCCAAAGGGCAACACTTTAAACTGATATTGACCTTGATGAGTTTTGAAGGATGTTTACTCTTTACTTCATTCTTCCATCGGTATAGCCCAATATCCTTTCAATAAATTCAATGTTATGACATTTGCTCTTCCTATATTGTACATCAAATCAAAGGCATTTTCCATAGGAAAATCATCTGGCTTTGTCACTGACTTCAATGTTTAGTAGACAACACACAATCTAATATTTCCATTTCTCTTGCTGATGTAAACTACTGGGCGAGATACTTCTGCATTACTTTCTTCTATTAGTCCTTATTTCAATAAATCTTCTAACTTCTTCATCAACCTCGGTTTTCAACGCTTTAGAAATCCTGTAGATATAAGGTTTCTTCCTCTCCATATTGTGTTTTAATCTTATTTTATAAGCTTTGACTATTATCAGCTTTCCAGTGAATAGTGCTTGGTGTTGATTGATAAGAGCAATTAATTTTCTTCTTCGTTGGGTTAATTTTTTTTTAATTTTTAAAATTTTAACAAAATTTTAACCCAACAAAGAAAAAAATTTATTTAAAAATTTTAATTTTCTAAATTCAGATTCGCCGTTGGGTAGTTTTACTTTATAGAAATGATGTGGACAATGACTTAGGATTTCTGCTGGTCCAGTCTACTGTGCACAGAGTTGGTATTTGCATTCAGATTTTGAAATTTTTTGGTATTGATCTTCGGTTAAAATATTCAGCCTATTTTCTTTTTTCTCTCACTTGCAATTAACTTAGTTTGTTTGGCTGCTTGCTCCAAACTTATTTTTAAATGCTGTTAAGTAATCCACTGTTGATTCACTCAGATTAGTGGTATAGATATTTCTCCTGACCATGAAACCTTCAGTACTGTTAAAGGACCTCTGGGTTCTCTTCCGTACATCATTAAACAAAGTTACTTCCATTGTCACTAGTTATTGTATTAGGGATTCCAGTTCTCATAAATACCTCCAAAAGTGCATCGCAAGTGGCTTTTGTTATCAAGCTTCTCAGTGGAATTGCTTCTGGCTATTGGGAATGCTGATCTACCAAGCATAACATGTATTTATGTTTTCTATACTTCGCGTCAACCTAACCTGAGAACACACACAAGGCTAGAGCGACCTTTTCACTGCTTTTCACCCTGTTCTTCAAGATATCCATACGCACCCAACTGCCCGCGGATATTCAACTCTTCCAAGTCGCTACCACATTTGGCGACTTCTTGCCAAAATCCAACCCATTTAAACAACAATCTTTTTATGCGATGAAGCTCCAGCTAAAACTAATAGTTAATTGTAGCGTAAAACGTACGGTGTGTTATTCATTTTCCCAATTTATATGAACTTTTTAACTACTATCTAAATGTGACGTATGCGAATTTGAATACCTTGAACTTGAAACGGAATACCTAACAATGCATTCCTTGCAGCTTGTTTTTTTTTTTTAGTTAAAACATATCAACTTAGGAAATTTAGCAGTTTCTCTTAATTTGTAAGAGTTTACTCAATTTGTTATTCTTTTAAAATTTATTTTCTAAAGAAGTTAATTTGATTTTAATTTGGGATGTTTAAAAAACTGTCTATATTTCATAGCAAATATCATAAAAATTTTATTGGTATTAATTGTCTCGTAAGACACATGCTCATGCAATCATACTCAATCACCCTCCCGTAGTACACTTTCTCCTATCTTGTTTATTATTGTTTAAAATAAAAAATTGGAAATTGAGATCTTCAGATTACAGTCTAATTACTATAGAATTTACGATCAAAAATTTCAAGCAATTAGGAAAATATTAAAATTTTATAACTGCAAAATAAGATTAAAATTCTGAAACGAATAATTCTATACCAATAAAATAAGCCTATACTAATTAAATAAAAACATAACATTAAAAATGCCTTTTGTTAGTTACAATAAAGCTCAAAGGTTCATAAGATCTAAAAAGTACAAAAAATTTAAATTGTTAAGAAGTGCGTTTAATAATTCACCACATTTATTAATGACTGTCGCTGAATACTGGTAGTTAGGTTCGAGGTTCAAATTTTGCGAACGGACTGGCTGCATGGGGTTTTCCTCATGTGTAACGTGTATAGGAGCCAGTTTCTCTTAAAACGTTCCCCACGGAGGCACCCTGCCTTAGGCAGATATCCCTAGAGGCTTGGCTATAATCACACATATCCTACCCGCTAATCTGACTAACTGATGAGATGCATTCGTGTATTACGTTCTAAAGGAAACGGGCTCCTATTCACGTTACGCATGAGGAAAACAATGAATCCACACCTTTCGCTTGGATTCGAGCCAAGGTCAAACTACCAGCATTCAGCGGTCTTAACCTCGGCCACTGGGGGACACTTTCATGTTAGATGTTTTAATGGATGTTAGCTTGTGTTTATAATGTTGTTTATAATTGTTTATAGTTTTGCTCTTTTTTTTTTAATTTGTGGCCTTAAAAAAAGGCCCTTGTATTTTTAATTTGTGGTCCTAAAAAGGGCCTTTTTTTAATTGAGGTATTCAATTCCGCTAAGATTATCGTCTGAAGAATCTGAACTATCCGACTCATCAATGTTAAACTTCACACAGTCAACAGTGTTCTCTACCAAACCATCTAACTTCCACATTTTCTCTTCTTCTTCTATTACGTGCCTCACGCATTTAGCCCATTGCATAGGAGTCACCAAATCTATCCCTTTCTCAATCAATTTACGGACTTCGTCCTTTTTAAAAGTTCTGTTTTCAGATGCTACATATCCTTTTATGCTGCTCCATATAAGCTCAATTGGGTTCAATTCGCAATGATATGGTGTTAAACGAAGAACAGTATGTCCGTCTTCAGTAGCTAAAGCATCGATACGATGCAATTCAAACTGTTTCCAAACTTTAGATACAAGAACTAAAAGTTCTGCCTTCAACATATCAGCTTCCCAAGGAATATTTTTTTCTGTCAACCAAAGTTGAATGTCTGCTTTCCTTGTACTCGAAGAGTACTTCCTTGTTTTCAGACAAAGCGCTATGGTAAGATGCATTGTCCAACACAATTACACTGTTCGGTTGCAGGTTAGGCAGCAATTTTTTTCCAAACCAATTTTCATAATATTCGGCATTCATTTCCCCGTGCTAATCTCCTTCCTTTTTTTTAGCTTCGAATATATCGCATGCTTCAGGAATAAATCCGTTTTCGTTACCAGCATGAACAACTATGCATCGTGAGCCTTTTCCTGAGGGAGCAGTTAAACCTGCTGAAAGGCCGCTCAAAAAGGCTCTCTTAGCACTTTTTACACTCGTATCCTCCCAAATTTTGGCTTTAGTGTGCCCAAAATTTACCCAAGTTTCATCGGTGTAATAAATTGTCCTACCCTCTGCACGATATTTTTTTATATCTCTTAGATATCTGTGCCTCCAACATTGAATATCGTCACGTTCAATCAAAATTGACTGGCGTTTTCGTTTTCTGTATGCAAATCCTAAATCATTCATTATTCGTCCTACTGTGCGAATGGACATATTTGGCAAATCAGCTTCATCATTTATAACTTTAGCCACTTTTTTCACAGTAGGAATTTCATTCCGTAAAAAAAAACTATGAACTTTCCTTCATATTGTTGCTAAAGTTAGCTCATCATATCGCTTGATTCGGGTTTGCGTACCGACTTTCAAGGTCGTTTTTTCCCCGGAGTGGAAAATTTGCCATTTTCTTTCAATTCGGATTTCATGCGATTGATGCTTGTTACAGAAACTCCAGTGAAATCAGCAGCAAAAGTAACAATTTCGTTACCGGATTTATTAGCAAAATGCTCCCGTAATTTTATAACAACATTCATAACGATAATCTTAGCGGAACTGCTCAGTGGTTTACTAGTCTTATGAGGTTGAAAATCACACACATATGTCGAAGATGAATCAGACGCCATAACAATTGCTATCTTCTCCTCCCGGTCAGCGAATGAATGAATGCTTTATTGCTTTCCTCATCGAGCGTGGGGTGAGGTCGGGGTTGCTGGAATTTTCGGTTTTGCCAATAATGCAAAAAAAAAGGGGAATGTCTTCCTGTTGGTCATCGAATGATTGACATATTACCAAATTTTTAAATAAAAAACCGGACGCAACATAATCTATCGTTTCATACATTTTTTTCCCTTCCACTTTTTTTGCTCAACAGTATTCATATTTCACAGCGTAAGGTTTACTATATAACTTCTTGAAAATGGTAGAACTATATTCTCCGGCGGACGCATACACTTTCTACTATATCCAGTGTTCTCAGCTTAGGTTGACCTGCAGTATAGCAGAAGGAGGTTCAATGGGTCCAACTATGCCAATATTCACTACTCTGAAAGGTAACTCTGGTCTTCCGACATGTGTGATGGGAATCTTGTCTAATCTCCTTTCTCAACACTTCAGCTGACAACTTTTGCATGTTTTACAAAAGCTTTCGGCATCCTGTGCTAATCCAGGCCAAAAAATTAATATTGGATCCTCTCCTTTGTTTTCCTTATTCCAAGATGCACTCCAAAAATGGAACTATGTATTAATTCCAACACCTGTGTTCTTCTACAAACGGAAAGCACCAACTGGAAAACAGTCTGTCCAATATCTCTTCTTGGTGATGCAAAAGATGATCAATAAATAAATAGTTCGCCCTTTTTTCTACAGCTAACTTCCATGCCTCTCTGAGCGACAGACAGGTTGACTGCTCTTTGTGCAGGTTTTCGGCTGGCAAAAAGATTACATCAGCACTTGCCTTCTCCCCTTCGATTTTCACCTCCAAATGCACTGGTTGGGGGGGGGGTTCTACATTCTCATTTGCCTGCACTTTGGTGAACATAACTGCAAGTTTTCTCATTCTTTTTGAAATGTCAATGTTTGATTCTTCTCCAGCAGGATTAATCAATAGTTTGTGTATTTCTGGAGTTATTAAACAAGGCACATTTAACTTGTCAGCCACTGCAATTAATGTACCCATAAAATTATATAAATTACTTCCATGATTCTTATAATAAATAGGCACACGGCAAACATTTGCTTCAATTGGTTGTCCAAAAGCAGAGGTTAGCAAGACTTTACTCCCTTCTCTGACTTCTAAATCTGGAATGAGCGATGAATGCACGATCGTTATCTGCATTCTAGAGTCCATGATAGCTTCAGTTTTCTCAGAGTTACTAAAAACATCTACTTTTTGCAATGGTTGGACAATATGTTCTTCAAATTCGGGTCATAGATGGAATGAGTTTACTTTAGCTACAATAGGTTCTTCTTTGGTGTTCTACTTGAATTTCTAGGAGTTTGGGGATCATCCTTTCCCTTCTTCTTTACTGCAGTTTCATTCTTCTTCTTTTGTCTAGGCAATCTCTTGCAAATGTGTTAATGACTTCCACAAATAACATTCTTTTCTTTTCACAGATCCTTCTTTTTCTGAGTTTTCTGTTCTCCAGTG
>KK121797.1:247501-293428 GCA_000611955.2 Stegodyphus mimosarum
GGGAAATATATTTATCTTGTGTACATGTTATATCCAGGAATCTCGGCGATCATTTAATTTCATTTTGGACTTCGTCGACAGATTTTGCTTTCACTGAGAAACAGATATCATGTTCGACAGCTAATTCTTGCTGCTTCAACCATTTATTTCCTTGGCATACTGTGACATGTGTGTTGCTGTTTCCCCGTCTAAAGCTTAAAATAATTAACTTGAGTGTTTCAAAATCATTTACTTCTCTTGATTTACACTCAAAGTCCCATGTGGCTATCAGTCATGAAGCAAAGTGGATATGTGTTTTGCCAGAATAATGTTTAGTTCTTCTACAATTTTCTAAGCAGGCTTGAGGAGTGGGTTGCTATTAATAAGAGTTTTCACTTTTTCGTTATTTTGCAGACTGTCTTCACTTACATAAGCGAGAACATTTCAAGCTTTTTCTCCAATTAGTTTCAATATTTCCAATTTGAAATCTTTTGGAGCTTTCTTATGTTTAAATGCTCTTTTGATAGAACCAAAAAATATATTCTATGCTTCTGCTCTCTTTGGTACTGGTACAGTCAGTGTTTCTACTCCTTTGATAAGCTTATCAAAAGAAATTTCGATTTGTGATCTGGTGTTTTGGATTAAAGATGTTGGACTTCTACTTCCTTGATTTTGAGTTGTGCAAATCTTCACTAGTTTTATTTTGTGTTCTCTTCCTGTTTTCAATATCTCTTTTTACATTTGCATTCTTTCGACTCTTCTTTTCTTCTTCTAATCTCATTTTCCATTTCTTTCTTTCTTTTTCTGTTTTCCACTGTAGTAATCAGAATTTCTTTCAAAAAATCAACATCTTTGACCACTCCTCTGCAGCGAACATTCAACTACTTTAATTCTAGCAACCTTTTGGAAGAAGAGGCAAAACACATCAAGCGCACTTTGTCGATCGTCAAACAGTCGCCAGACACTACACACAATAACTGAAAAATATTTAATACTGTCTTCATTACTAAATGAATTAAATCTATCATAATTTATGCGCTTTTGGACTTTAGTTTGAATAGACTAATTAAAAATTTTTACTGAAGGTATTACTTATTATATTTTAGGTACAAAGGAGAAACACTTTTACCCATCTCAATTGAAGAACAATGTGTTTTTATGAACTACTGGATTGGTCCTCTAAGCTTTGAGGATTCCTCCCTCAAATGGGAACAAACAAGTAAAAGACGTACGAACAGTAAAAGTTCAGAAAAGCTAGTGTCTTATATTATTCACATTCCAATTTCAATTTGGTGTTTTTAATAATTATAATTTTTATTATATAATTATTATATCTAAAAATATAGTAGCTTCTTGTCTCAAGAAGTTTACATAGAGGATTTAACCATTACTCCCAAAATTAAAAATTACAATGCAACTAACTACAAGCATGTAGTAACATTATTTACATACAAAGTAGGTTTATAAAATTTAAGAGGAGAAAAACTTTCTTTAAACTAATAATAACAAGAGCCTTTCTATGAAATAGTTATCACTTAACTCCAAAAATTATCAAAGAAAACTGTAGAACTGACTGCTGACAAATGAATAATTTCATTTACTGCTGATAAACAGATACATACTTCAATGTTTTATACATAATGATTAATTAATTCAATCACAGATTACTTAAAACAGATTATTGGTGAATTAACATTCTGGATCGTCTTTAAATATTTAATAAAACTTTAGAGATTTTAAAAAAAAGGAGGGCATAATTTGAAATTTTGAAGATTGCGAACACTTGTAAAGAATTTGATTTGAATGAGAAAAAATTCCTGATGAATAAATGATGACTAAATTTCAAATACTGTTTTACAAAAAGTTACTTTTTCTTACCGGAGAAAGTTCAAGGACTGATTCTCCAGGCTTATCAACTTCAGCAATGGTATGCGCACAAGCTCGTCCAAAAACAACAAGATCCAAAAGAGAATTTGCTCCAAGTCTATTAGCCCCATGAACAGAAGCACAGGCAGCTTCTCCACAAGCATAAAGTCCAGGAACAACTACATCACCTTTTTCAGCATCATGTGTTATAACCTGAAAAAAAAAAATATAGAGAGATATATTCTGACTCTGGCTAAACAAAAGAATAAATACAATCAAAATGTCTGCAGTTCATTATGATATATACTTGGCCTCTGTAATTAGTAGGAATGCCTCCCATATTATAATGAACAGTTGGAAGGACTGGAATAGGTTCTCGTGTAACATCCACACCAGCAAAAATCATAGCAGTCTCAGATATACCAGGCAAACGTGTAGCTAACTGTTCTGGAGGTAAATGGTGCAGTTGAAGATAAACATGATCTTTCTCAGGTCCACAGCCTCTGTTGTGCATAAAAAATAATAATAATAATAATAATGTTGCAACTGCTATCAAAAACATGCAATAAATATTGATTCATAGAAATATAGTCTGTAGTCACTTGTAATACTACTTAACATAAATGCTATTCTAGACAGATTATTATTATTATTACTATTATGCATTTAGTTACCATTTTTAAAAAACTTACCTCATAAGACTAATAATTTGAATTACAGATCATCAAAAGCTTAAAAATTCAGAATTATTAAATTGTTCTTAAATTCATTTAACAAAGCTTTAATTTTTTAAGCCATCATTTTCAATCTATAAATAGAAAGCAAACAATAAAGTAGCACTCAACACACAATATGAATACTTTATATTATAGCAATTAATAACTATTAAATCATTTTAGTTGCATTTAATGTATAAAAGGAAGAAATTTATGTCTACCAGAATAACGTAATAAAATAACTGATGAAAACAAAATAGAAAAAAAAAAATATTTACATATTACTCAGTTATTTAACTCTGAATTACCTTCCTTCTCTGATCTCAATTGTCATAGAGCGTGATACAACATCTCTAGAAGCAAGATCTTTCGCAACAGGAGCATATCTCTCCATAAACCTTTCACCTTCACTATTAATTAAAAAACCACCCTCACCTCGACACCCTAAAAGTGAAAAAAATAATAATAATAATGAGTACCATTATAAGGCAACATGTAAAATATACAGAACTCAAAAAATATATACTGAAATTAAAAACATTTAAATTTAATTCCTTTATATAATGAAAGTAATTAAAAGTAAATTAATAAGCTCAAGATTTGCGCTAAAGCTGCTGTACATACACAACACTGCTAGAAAAAAGATTCAATTCAATAACTAAATCAGCATCATTTGAAAATTAAAATACATTATGAATGCAAAGAATGCATTCCATGAAGTCTATTAAAATATACTCAATTGTATTCAAACATGCTACTTGTATTATAATTATGCATTTAGAAGTTTTTTAGTTAAAAATACTCATGTAAATTAGGACTTAAAACAAAATTTTCCCTAATACCTCACGCATAATGAAAAGTTTCCTTCAAAAATGTAACTATACACCATGGAGACTGAATGACTATTTAACTATTAAATTAAAATCAAAACTCCAAATACCTGAACTAATTTCAGCAATAATTCATCTCGGTTTTCACATTATTAGATTCTCTGCCTTCTCTAGGAAAATTATTTACCATATGCAAGAGAGGGAATTTTACTTTTTATTGATCCAGTTTTGGCAAATATGAATTAAAAATATTTTTATTTTACTGAAACATAATATAATAAACTTTCATTGAGTACACTAAATGATAAAATTATTTTTTATTTGCCTAAATACTTTTCTGTATACATTTTTATTTTAACAAAAATTAAAGGAAAAACCACATGGATATTCATCCAGGTAGCCTCAAATTTTATTATATTAATGAACTTCTTTTATGCAAAAACAAAATGTGTCACACAAGAAAATGATTTAAGACATGCTATTCATTAAAACAAATAAAAATGTGTTGAAATGCAGTCAAAATTAAATCATCAGTCTATCAATGTTAATGTACTTTTGACTTCACTGGAAATGTGAAAGTCACAAATCAAAAAACAACCAATTTTATATGTGTTCAGAATTATTTATTCACGTTGAAGGGACAATTCTTATTTTACATAACAACATAAGAGCACAGATAAACTAAATTTAACCAAAATTTAACAGTCTTCGTGAAAACAAATCTTTTCATTTCAGCAAGACTAAACATTTTACACAATATTGTTGTTAAGATATTGTAATTAAGCTAGAATACAGTACCTATTGCACAGAGAGAGAAACTGTCACTTGGTCACTGGTTTCAGCTAAGGCAACATGTGGTAGTACTGAATGCAGTAATTACCACTAATAAAATGGTTAGTTCTCTTTTTATATAGTCCACTCATTTAGTTTAGAATTATAGAAACACGGTATATGTATATATCAATTACAACCAATTTTGACTAAGATGTACCTTCTGTTATAAGGCATCCAGCACCATAAATACCAGTTGGATGAAACTGTACAAATTCCATGTCTTGATTAGGAAGACCCGCTCGAGCTACTAAGGCCATTCCATCACCAGTAGAAGTATGTGCTGAAGTACATGAAAAATATGCACGTCCATATCCTCTATGAAGGAATGAATTCAAAATTAATGGTGAAAATTATTTGCTTATATAGATCTTAAAAAAAAAAGAAAAGAAAGCAAGAGATAGAAAAACAGCTTTATGGTCTATCATTATATAGTTACATGATGACGAAGTTATAAAAAAGTGCTTTCTTACCAATTCACTCTCAAGGTGATTTAACTGAAACATAAGCAGTACAAGCAGAAAAAAAGAAGGGGGGAAGGCACATTTATTTTAAAAAATAGGTACTTTCTGATCATTGGAGACTAAATTTTTGCAAAGCTTAAGATACAAAAAATAACAGCCATTTTAAAAAATGGTGGTGTTCTGCAAATTACACAAAACAGCAACCAAATAACAAAAATAAAAATGGAACAAAAAAAAATCTGTATTCCTTTTTTTAGGCACTGTTCTTCCCATGTTCATAGGAAATTGTTTTCACTTTAGAAAGGGAAAAAAAAGAGAGAGAGAGAATTGCAAAAAACCGGCACTGCATACTCTTGTTTTCCCAAATACAACTTTATGGAATGCTCTCTATGTTACATTCTGTTACATTCTCTACAATAGGAAAAATGTCATATTCTGAAGAAATGCAACACATTCTTTTTCATCAGCCACAAACTGCACAGAGCTAGAATAATTTCTTTCCACTCCCCCCCCCCCCCCAAAAAATCATTTTACATTAATTTCTATGGGAAAAAGAGTTTCAAGTATTTGGGTTCACAAACAGCCTTTGGAAATGAATGAGATTTGTGAATTTATTCATGAATAAAACTTTTGCACCTCAGAGACACAAATTAAGATATATACAAAATTTAAATTGATAAATTCTGGGTTTAAACTTATATTTTACATCTCAGAAGCTTCCAATTTTAAAGATTAACATTAAAAAGGTGGGATTTTTTTCCTCCTCTTACTAAAAATTTCATAAGTGTAGTAAACTACAGGTCAGTTTATAAATAATCAGTTTGCCTATTTTTGCATTGCTTTACATCTATTTGGTAAGAAACTTAACAATGATAATTCATCAATGACAGAAATCAGTTACAAATTGTTCTGTAAAATAAGAAGTCAGAAAAATAAATTATAAAAATATTTTCTAGAACTTACCATAAATTACTTACTCAAGTATACAAAATTCACATTACATGAGTTTTTTTTTTTTATAAAAATTATTGCAAATCCTAGTAAAATACAATCTCGAAAATATTTCGAAGTAACTACGTGAAAAAATATATTCAGAAAAACAAATTTATGTTAGAACAACTCAAAACTACACTTAAAATTACTTTTTCCAAACTTAAACATACCCTGTTGCTAATACAGTATTTTTTGCTCTAAGTCTATGTAAAGATCCATCTTCTAGACACAAAGCAATCACTCCTTTACAAACACCTTTCTCCATAAGCAGGTCTAAAGCAAAATACTCAACAAAAAAGTTGCAGTCATATCGCAGTGACTAAAATATAGAAAATATTTTTATGTCACTATAAAGAAATCATAACACCATAAAAAACAGTGAAAAAAGTCTCATTATTATTGCTATTGCAATACCTGCCCATAAAGAGTATGCAAAAGTGAATGGCCTGTTCTATCAGCAACACAACAGCAACGATGTGCTTGTCCTCCTTTACCATAATTATATGACTGCCCACCAAATGCTCGTTGATATATTTTACCATCTGATGTTCGGCTAAAAGGCATACCATAATTTTCAAGCTAAAAATAGAGAAAAGCTCATTAATACTCACTAGAACACATAACAAAAATTTTTGCTTATGCTCTTTAAGAAATATATACATACACATTCCTAGACAACTGTTCAATGTCAATGTAATTATAAATACCTCAAGAAATGAATATGCAAATGACTCATGATTACTGCCAAAATAGTGCCTGCGGCGTTGCAATGAAATTCTGCAACAATGAGGAAATGAAGGACTATCACAAATAAAGCTAAAAGTAAGGACAAGAGTGTAATATGGGTTACTGGGTAAAGATGAGAAAAGACCTATCAGTGAGTTGAAAGAAGGCAGTCTTACGGACTGGGTGATAGTAAATTTACTATTCAGTGATGTTGCATGAATTCAATGATGATTAGGAAGACTAAGAAATATTAAGGATGGAATACTTGCAAGAACTACACAATTCACACACATTCAGTGATAAACGACTCCCGTGTGATATACACAGTTTTTTAACAATTTCTGTAACTGCTGCTACAGCAGAAAGATCATTTTCAAAGCTAAAAACCATTAAAGATTACAGAAGAAATATCACTGGACAAACACTATTTTTGCATCTTGCCATCAACCATGAAGGGGAAAGCAAAAAAAAAAAACTGAAATATATATATATTATCATCTTAACAAAAGCATGCAAACAACTTCTCTAATTATGCATTTCATAAATCCATTCATAATTGAGAATGTATTAAGTTTATTAAGATTGCCTCTATTTGATTTTGTTGTTAATAAATTTTGTTTACTAATAAAATACATCTTGAATTGGTTAAAAACATTAAATAAAACTCAATTCTTTGATTATAATAGATTTCTGATTTATAATTATGTATACTAACATGACATTTAGTATATATATGTAAGATATAACAAAATACGATAGCTGCTTTAAGAAAATTGGCAACATCAAAATTAACTATTCTAGATTTGGTGCTGAATTCATCTGTTCTCCCAAATTCGAGATCTTTCCATGTTATATAACAGACATGGCCAAACTGCAGTTCGCGAGGTACTTGCGATCCTTTGCCATCTGAAATGCGACATGTTCTGAATAAATATAGTTTAATTTTTTAATACAAATGGAATTTGAAATAGAAGTCATGCAGTGCAGATTTTTTTATTAATCACTAATTTAATTTCTGATAATATGTATGTAAAAATTTGATAGATTTCAATCTGCCCACAAAGGCTATCATCAAAGCAACAAATACATAAAATTACGAATGATTCCGTTTCTGGTAATTACTATTCTGTTTATATTACTTTTTTAAGAGGTAATGGTCATCGGAATAAACTAATACGAAGTTAATCTAAAACACAATGCTAATATTTTTATTTAATTTTTCTCCCTAATATTTTTTCTCTCAAGTTCATTTTACTTCAGGCAATTCCTGCTTTTATTTCTGCGTGATCCCATTATTAACAACAGTTTTGATCCACCTGGAAGATTTGTTATTCGTCATAAGGTACTACTTTTATTCTGTCCTTCAATGGCGTGAGTAACTATTTCTCCTTGTGATCCATACACAGCTTTTTTAATCTGTGGAAGAATTTTATTTTTGGTAGAGTGAATCTTCAGATTCTTACTTGGTTAGGAGACTTGTCTCAATTTTTTGCAAAGCTCCTTCAAAATTAATTTCCTTATCTCTAAGCAAGTCAAGCACTTTTATGCAATTGCTTCACATGTTTCACACTCATTCACAATAATATGCTTAATGAACACTTTTTCCAAATTAAACTCTATCTTTCTTAATAATTCCTCGGTAATCCCAGGTAGAGATCAGACTTTATTTCACCAATGGTTGTGCATGCTGAAATATTTGGAGTTGTGGAAAGAATCACTGGTTTGACAACAATTTACATTTTAGTCAAAATGTTTAGTTCCCATTTTATCAAATATTTTTATTCCAGATGGAGATCTTTCACCTTAATCATGAAATCTTCATATCAGTAACGTTCCATCAAGCAATAAGGGATCAACAGAACAAAAACGTCTCTCTTCTTCAAAGTTTCAGCCAAATTCGGCATATTGATATTGGCGAAATCGTTTCAGCTTGGATTGTTTTCTCATGTTTTTTGATTTCTTGTTTGATGACCTTCTTTCTTTCTACCTTAGAGGCATTTTGCTGCACTAGGTTAGAGTCACCAGTAAATATCACAGTAGGTTATAGACATTTTGGTGCCTGGCATATCTCAAATTTTTCACCCCTTAGAACTGCCGCTCTGCAGTTGCACCATTTGCCCTGGCTCTGATGCCCTGGCTCTGACACTTCTTTCAAACTGTTGATATTTTTTATCTTCCTAATTTTTGATCATCATGTACGTCTGACATGTCCTTCATTAAAGCTTAGTAGCCAAACGAAAAGTTGTAAAATGATCTAATGCTCAATCACTACAAATTTCAGGAAATAAGGTGAAATTTTGCTGACGTAAATGCTTATTTTTAAAGTCTGATCTTTTATTTTCTAAAGTATCCTCTGCCTACTGAGTCCATTTCAAACTCCATTTGATATTTATTTTCTATACACAGGTTAGAAAATCCAATGAAAGGTTGTACTAAGTAGCCATTAGGCTGATAATAATTTATGTTAAACGTTCTCCTGAGTCATCTTACTTAGGAATTCAAGGCAAGATGGTAAGTCATTTGACCACCTTCTATGGGTCCAGTAGTTAGAATATGGTGTATCTGTACACCTATTTGGCAAGAGCTTAGGAACTAAATCATTGTGCAGACGTCTGCTGTGTTACAAAAAGCCTCCACATCGAACATCTGTGCATATCCATAGAAATATAGAGTTACACGTTCATGTTATATCTTCATTTGCGAAATAAAGTCATTATAGTAGTGACAGGTATGTTTTCTTTCTGTAACATTAGTTTTGATTTGCCAGGTATTTGAAAAACAGCTCAAAATTAAACAGCTAGGTTGAAGAGTTTAGCTGGTAGACAGATGGAACATGTGCTCGACGAAGTGTTTATACAGCCTGGCAAGAACTACTAGATACATTAGCAATAGGTTATGTATGTCCAAAATTATTGCCATAATTCAAGAAGTGCTTTCGAGAATCTTCAATGATGCGCAGTGTACTGTCCGTTGGATGCCATACTGAAATACTGTATCAGTGAAGGCCGTCATGGGAGACACTGATTATTCAAATATCACTGAAGTTGCAGTCATATTTTTTTTTTTTGTGTGTGTGTGTGTGGTGTGTGAATTCTTCTATACTGGGCATCCGTAAAAATAGTTATTCCAAAGTTTTCGGGAAAAATGTTTCACAATTTCCTTAAGTTAGAATCCAAAAATTCGAATGATCTTAGTATGTTGGTTCTTATGCTAATTGTGTGGAGAAACAAAATTTTACTTTTTAAGCAAAAGCCTAAAGAAGTTAATAGCCTATTCTTAAATAAATTTTCTTTCTCAAATAACAGTTCATCTGCAGGGCGCATTGACGTGTATTATTTAATTTATACTTTCTAAAAGATTACTCATGAGTTAAAAAAAAAAAAACACTCAATTTTCTTTTAAATAATGATTTGTAATTAATTCAAATTAAACCTTTTTTATGTAATTGTAGACCAATGAATATGCTTGTGATTCATTTTACTTTTACTAAAATAAAACAACAATAAATATAAATGGATAGTTATAAAGGAAATCAGCATAAAATACTTTGTTTCTCAACCTGAAGAAAACCGCTTAGTTACCCAGTACAAGAGTTACAAATTTTTATTTTCTTGGGACTTAACTTTTCTGAACACAAAACAGTAGATATAAGATGAATTTATTCATCTTTATATGTTACCATGTTAATTACATATTCATTACTTTATGTCAGAAGTTTCTTTACATTCAAAACTTGTCTCATTATCTTTGAAACAATATAAATACATAGTTTAGAATACTTTCCGCATCTTCTTCGGTATAAACACCACTCGCAAGAAATTAGTCATTCTTCTCCTAGCTCCTACCACACTATCAACCCTACGCTACTCTGCCTTTTCTTTCTCTAATTCTAAACTGACATCGTATCCCTATTAATTTGTAATTATAAGATTACTGTACGTGTGTATACTCTAGAAATATTTTATCTGCTAAGAAAATGATCTGATATGCTTGAAAATAAAGATTGGTGATTTGGAAAAAAACTAACTTCGTCAGCTTTCGTCTGTAGGCATTCAACCCCGGCCATGGCGACTGCCAGCTGTTAAAGTATCTGGATTTCTCCTACGCATTAAATCATCATATATATATATATATATGTATATACAAACACATATGCATGTATGTATACATACATACATAGACACCGAAGAGCAATTACATTATGACCAACCTGTTAATAACATGCAGGACTACCTTTAGCCCTCAAAACTGACAGCACCTGGCATGGCATTGCATCCACAAGTTGCTGGTACTTAGTCTGAGGTATCTGGTACCATATGCTCACCAACTGAGCCTGCAATTCCTACACATTCTTAGGGGATAGCGTGGCAGCACAAATTTGGTTTTCCAGATGGGACCACAAATGCTCTATTGGATTAATGTCAGATGAATCTGGAGGCCAAGACATTACTTGAAAGTCACTGAAATATTCCTCAAATCACTCCCTGACGATTCAACCCTATGACATGGTGCGTTATTCTGTTGGTAAACACCATTCCCCGCTGAAAATACTGTTGTCATGAATGGGTGAACCTGGAATGCAATGATGTTCATGTAGCACACAGATGTCAGGGATTGTGCTGTGGGAATTATGGATCCTATTATGCTCCATGAAAACATTGCCCATACCATAATACCCCCGCCATCAGCTTGTCTCCGTCCAACTGTGCACCCGGGAACCAGGGTTTCGTTTAGAAATCGGTGTATTGACACACGCCCGTCAATATGATGGACCTGTAAATGTGCTTTGTCGGACCATGAAACTTTCTTCCATTCTTCTAATGTTCAATTCCGAAGTTTCTTGGCCCACTGCAGACACAGCTGGCAATGATGTGCCATCAATGCAAGGACATTCTTCGGCCTCCAGCTGCATAGACCCATACACAGCAATGTATGCTGCACAGTGCATAGAGAAACACTGTCTGGGTCACTACTGTTGTAGCTTTTCGGTCACAGCAAACAATGTGTAGGAAACTCCACCCTCCTCTGGAATCAATGCACCGTCGACGACACACTGCTGGCTGGTGACTTGTCGTTTCATTATCCATACACCACTTTCGATATGTGCTCATAACTGTACGTGAACAGCCCACTAAATGTGCCATTTCTGATACTGATGTTCCCAGTCGCCAAGCCATAACAATTTTACCTTTATCGAAGTCTGATAAATCAGTTTGGAAAGACAATGCATGGCCATTTTATAAACTCAAACATCAGCTGTGCACGCACAGTAGTTTTGATCCTGGACGCGTCCATTGTTATAGATGGAGAGCAGTCATAATGTAATGGCTCTTCGGTGTATATACTAAATGTCATGTTAGTATGGCTAGATAATTATAAATAGAATATATATATATATATATATATACACATATACACACATATATGAAGTTTTGCCTGTCTAAAATTTCTTGCTATGCCACTACTTGGAACTTATTTCTCATAACAGCTTAACACATCTTTGGATTCCTCTTTACAGCTTTCAAAGCAGCACACTACTTCACTGATATCTTGCAATTGTTTCATAATAGATATAAAATATGCATATTTTATTTTGGTTGCATTATAGCATCCCCAAGACATTTCTGAACAGTCAATGTCTAACCAGACATGACACTCTTCTTCTACAGCTAGTACAAATGGGCAACATTACTTGTGCAGCTCTGCCCCAATTTTGAGATAGAATACCTGGGAAAACTGTCTAATGGTCTACCAATCCTCTTCTCCTACCATCAAAGTCTGACGGTAGGAGAAGTCCGATGGTAGAAGTATGCACATAGCAAATGTCATCATTTAAATGATTTCTTCTGTGCACATCCTTTTTTAGCGGGTGTAATATATTACATATTCAATTCTAGCATCTCCAAAAACTGTTCCATATTGAATTTTATTACATTATAGTTAAAATTAGATAAATGATGCTCCTTTCAAAAAATATAGAAATAAACATACAGGAATAAAAAATATAAAATTATATATGTACTTCAATAACAGCTTGAGGAGCTTCTCGAGTCATGTAGTGAATCGCATCTTGGTCTCCTAACCAATCAGAGCCTTTCACTGTATCATACCTAGAATGGAGAAACTTTATTATTATGTTACTCAGCTATGTAAGTTAGCTGATGAATTAGCTCAGTCTGCATGTAAGCTGACAATGCACTGAATTAGCATAAAAGCTTTAAAGCATATGAGATTTGAACCATGTTCTCAAGGGAAACTCAAAACCAGGAAGGGAAAAAAAAAATAAATTTTTAATGCTGAGGATTTCTTACACACTGCAAAGTGATACCGAAAATATTATCATTAAAATGAGCTAAGATGAAATAGCTGACATATTTAATTATCGTACAAAGCAGCATCCTAAACCGTCTTTCAGAGCAGTCTTGTTACTGCATGCTGACATCATGCATGTATGCCCATATAAGTTTCAAGATAAAAAAAATTCATTAAATAACATGTAGTTCACAAAATGAAAACCTACAGTTGTTAGATTAAAAGATAGAATACTTTGAATGCAAAAAGGCAGGTAGAGGATTTCAAAGATAGAAATTTTAATATTAAAAATGAACAGCCTGCCTCTTTTTTTTTTTTTTAAGTTAAAAAAGTGTTAGCTTTGTCTGCTACTTTACAAGAAGGCATATATATATATATATATAAGATTGAGTTCAAAAGGTGCAAAAATTAAGATTATCTTAGCCAAGGTGTAGGTTGGGGTATATTTAAAAGGTGTTACAAGTAAAAAATGGAAATTTAGATAGGTCCAAATGCCAATTATATGGGATGCAAATATTGGTGAAAGCATCAAAATTAAAATGGCAATGAAAAATTAATACACACAAAAATAAACAAACATATCAGAAATAAATTACTCCTACTTAATGTCTCAAACAGAACTTGTCAAGGTTTTAAAACATTAAACCAGGTTGATAAATGAGTGATGAAACACAAGTTTTATTCCTTTCAACACTGTAAGACTAAATAATTGTAAACTAAACTGCTTTTTGAAGAATTATTTCTCAGGTGGTCTTAGCTCCCCCAACATGTTATTCAAACTCTTCAAATTAAAATTAAAGATTAAGCCTTATTTAAGTAAAAGAGTGCTAATAAACAAGCTAAAATTAAAAACAAAAAATATAAAAACTCTTAACGTAAAAAAAAATACAGCAAATTCGAAGAGTAACTAGTTATAATTTTAAACGTTTTAATTTTATACATTATGAGTTTTTATATTTTGTGTGTTCTAATTTTAGTTTGTTTATTAGTACTTTTTAACTTTAATGATGTTTTTATTCTTTCTTTATTTTAATTTGAAGAGCTTGAATAACATATGGGGTAGGCTTTTTATCAATGTAAGACTATCTGAGAAATAATTTTTCAAAAAGAAAATTAATTGACAACAATTTAGACTCTTACAGTGTCGAGAGACGTTATTCATCACTCATTAATCAACCAAGTTTAATGTTTTAAATACTTACCCCTTGACAAGTTCTGTCTGAAACATTAAATAGGAGTGACTAATTTTTTACATGTTTTTATTTATTTTTATGTATTAATTTTACATTTGTAAGGTTTACCCTAAGTTTATAACAATTATTCAAGTTTGTTACACTTTCCGGTCTCTCCTAATTTAAGCTTGCAATTTCCTACCAGAATGTATCTTCAGAAACACGTTTAATGCAAATGAATAAGAGTAGTATATAAGTTCATGTTTCACTGACTTCGTTAGAGAGCCAGATTTTCTGACTAGTGTGCGTTTGCCTTTGGGCTATGTCTCTCTCTAAGCTATTACTATGCTCGGCAATACTTCAGGCCCTTGATAGCTTTGCCTACTTAATTGAAATTTTGGGGCCAACTACTTAGAATCCTGATAGCTTTGGCTATATCTTTTAGTTAAGCATTAATTCTTATTAATTTGAGTTCAAGCCTTAGTGGAGACTTTGCTGTATGCTTTGAGATAGCCGATTGTGTTTATCCTTATTTTGAGAAATAAAGGGTAATTAACCCTTCTTGAGGCTTACGTCTCTGTTCACACACTCAAGCGGTTATTAGCGGTTAGAGCTGTCGCTATCGGTGTAAAAGGGTTTCTACATTTAACTGTTAAATAAAAAGGTGGACCACCACACATTGCTTCTTTAATTTTGATATTTTTACCAATATTTGCATCCAACACCACTGGCCTTTTGACCTGAAGCTGAGTATGTCAATGCTTTCAAGGTTTACAATGCATGTAACTGGATATGGCAGTTCCCTTTGGTAGAGCACAAAGGCACACATTTCCTTAGGCAAATAACCTATTGTAATGTATTTGCAGGCCAGATGTAATTCAATTATAATACACTTTCAAGTATGCACTAATAATTACAATTAACTGCAGTAAATGTAATTACACTGCAACTAAATTAATTAAATGAAGTAACTGAAAAAGAAATTACACTACAACTTAACTATCAATGAAATTACATTGCAACTAATTAATACCCAACTCTACTTGAAAATAATAAAAAAACAAAATTTCTTTCATCTATATAGTTAAATCACATATACTAACAAAAAAAAAAAGTAAAAGCACTCACATATGCCACTTCCAGTCATCTGGTTCCATGTTTCCTAAAGCTGCATTTATTCCACCCTAGCATAACAAATGTATTGAAATATATTTTATAACTATACAACTATAATACTTTAAATTTAATCACTAATATTAAATTATATCAAATATTTTCTAAGCAAAAGACAATTATGGGTCTTAATAGTTTTATTTACTTTTATTGCATAAATACAATGAATAGCATTGAAAGGTTGCATACATATTGTAAATTTATAAATAAAAATAAGCTTTGTTTAAAATTTGACGAATGTATAAGAATTTATTACCTCATTGAAAATCATTCACAATTAGGAAAGGGAAAAAAAAACAGTAAATTCTACAGACCATTATGCATTATCATACACATGTTGTTTATACATTTTCATGTCCATTTTATAACTGATGACAGTTAAGGCAACGAATAACAAAAATACTTTTAAAAGCATTTTTAGTTTGAAATTCACACAGTATGATGGCAAAAAGAATATCTATAAAGAGTTATATATTTTATAATTAAAATTAAAGCTTTTTTCTTTTTTTTTTTTTTTATTTCGAATCGAAAATAAAAAGCTCTTTCTGTCCTCCTTTGAGGGTCAACTTGCAAGATCAATCAGAGAATGGATATTTTATATTTGATAAAAAGTTCTGGTAATTTTCCGTTATGCACCTACCCTACATTCTGGTGGAATTTTTAAACGTAAACATACACTTAAATGTGTTAAATTAAATTAAGCACATGCAAATGATTTGGTCCCCAAATGGCACTATGATTGAGTCACCAGCGTGTTTGGCTTTTTTTCACAGGCCCCCAAAAATTGTCACAGATGCATAATGAAAAAGTAGCAATTTGTTTTAATTGTCCATCATTTTTATTCAAATTTATGCTATCTTTAATCATGAGGGTACGTGATAAACAACCAAAAGTAAAACCCAAAGAACAGAGATTTTTTGATTTTTTTCAGACTCTTGGTAGGTGTTTACACTGTTCTTAATACAAAGTCCAAGACCCGGATTCATTCGCCAATTCCAGATTTGGGATTTTTTCGGATATTAGATCGGTTTAAAACTTGTAAAATGGCATATATAAATTATAAAATTAAAAATATGAAATCATGATTTATGAACTAAAGGGTAACAAAATTTACAAGAAAAGATTAATATTTGTTTACTTTATTAGACATTTCTTTCAATGCAAGTTGCTTACATTGCTTTTTTGGCTAGTATTTTCTTTTTAATTCTGTAGGCAAACATAATTTCTTATTCAGTTATAAAGTTCCATTGTTCAAGTCCTATAATTGCTGTGTCGAGAATTCCGATTAATTTGTCAACTGAAAGTTTTTCGTTTTCAGTAACTTCTCTGTCACTTTCTTCACTATCAGTAGCGGTATTTTCTGGATCTAGAACCATACTACAGATTTCACCATCCGTTAATTTATTTATAATTGGGGCATTGTCATCACAATGAAAAACTTCTGCTATATCATCTTCATTTATTACCGCTTTCTCCACACTTCTTTAAAAAATCCATTAATTGTAAAATTTAACCCTTGGTTTACGATATCCGAAAACCTTCACATTCGTGGCTATCACATCATCATCCTTACCATGAAATAAGCTAGCTGGCCATAAATTATGCCAAGCAGTTTTTAAAGTATCTGGAGACACATACTCCCATAATCTTGCAATGCTCCACAAAGATTTTACTTTAAAATATTTCAAAAAGTCTTGCCATTGTTCAAGAAATTTAACATGGATATTAAAAATTCTACTTTATATTTGCCTTTTCAGTGCACACTATTCTGATAGTTACAGGCTGAATGATGGATGCATAATTTGGTGGAAAGAATAATATGGATGCATTAAATTTTCTAAAATTTTAAGTGAAGTATGAGCCAAACAGTTGTCTACAATCAGGCCAATTTTTGTGTCATCAGGTAAACCAACCACATGTAGGCTTCGGTAAACCAACTCAATTCTGACGAGCCTTGGGTATGAAATGATTTTCAAACCCACCATTCATTAACACTTGTGTCATCTGTGTTCTTTTATTTGCACGATATATGATGAGAACTCTTTACTCCTTTAAATGCTCGAGGTTGCGTATTTTTTCTGATTATGAAAAGTTTACACTTGTGTGTTCCTACAGCGTTTGCGCATGCTAAAATTGTTAGTCTCACCTTGGAATCTTTAACACGAGTTGGAGCTTTTTCTACAGACTGCCAAGGTATTTTGTGGTACACATTGCCAGAAAAGTCCATTTTCATCGGCATTATACAATTAAGATAGATAACTTTTAACTAGTTATGAGTTCAATGAATTCATCTGCAAATATTTTAGCAGCTTTAGTATCAACTGAAGCTTTAAAATTCTTAACTGCCTTATACCTTGGTGATTTTAAAATTTGGTTAACCAACTCTTGAATATGAGCACTCCGTTTAATTTCTTAGTGAAATATTTTAGCTTGAGCAAATGGCACACCCTCACTGCAACACTGTCTGATTCATTAAGTCATCACTTTGCCATGATCTTCACTTTTAGCATAATGAATAATTTTTCTGTTATTCATTGCGAGTGGGGTGTTGGAATCCACAAAAAATTTAAAAAGTTCCTTTTTCTGTTTTCTTATGTCACATACAGTTGACTTTCCAATGCCATACTCCTCTCATAATTTTGAGATGGATATACCTTTATCCATTTTTTGCAGAAATTCCACTTTTTGTTTAAAGGACATCAAAATATGCTTTTGCTTTGTAGATCCTGTTGCAGCTCCAAAATTAGAAACTCTATTCGACATAATCGAAAACTGAAACTTTAATTTTTATAAAACTGCTGTAATAAAAACATCCTACAAAAAAGCTGGATCAAATCAGAAAGTTAAGGAACAGCACAATCTTCTACACTAACTGGAATTACTTGAAATCAGTTAAGTATAACTTTAACCTAGCTTAATAGCATCCAGTATACATTATTGGCTAAGTAGCATGAGACTGGCGACGAAAGACAAAATGTTCTGTTAAATTTTGTCTTGCTTTTATCACGCACTGAGACAATTAAGCCTGATTTTATTAGTTTAGTTACTTATTATACTTACTTCTATTTCTTGCACCTGCTTAAGGCTTATCCGAGTCCTAAAAAAATAAATTCCTACATATACTTAAAGACTTATCGAGCACAGGAGCTAGATATCTTATCGTCTGATGCAGTCTCTTCAGATCCTAAATTCTACTACCAAGTGCCTCCCTAAGTTCTAAATTTTTGCCACCGCTACATTTTGGATCCCAGTTCTTTTCCTAAATTCCAAAAATATTTTCCTTCCTTAATATTGTTGCTTGGTGCTTCTCTAAATTCCAGAAATCTTGTCCTCCCTAAATTCTGTTGCCCTGTGCGACCATACGAGCTCTGGCGTCAGTTTTGGGTTTATGGGAAAAACAAATCAGTTATTCTTAATTCAAATAGCACTAAACGTAATCTCATCTTTTAGCCTATGAGCAACAATAGCAAAATTTATTTTTAGCATATAGAAAGAAATTTTTGTTAAAGTTTTCTTTGTCAATATTTCTTAATGCATTAAACTTAAATCTGTAATCAATGGCAAGTGTAATGTCAACATAAAAAGGTTACCATACTCGTTGTTTATTAAATTACTAATATAAAAAAACTATTTGGGCATTGCTGTATGAGTCATTACAAAGTTGTCAGTGTTGATAAACATGCGGTGATGAAAGCAGAATATAATAAGTAACGATTCGCCAGGTTGGCATCAGGGGTATAAAATATTCGTAGGTGTAAAATCAATGATGTTTCTATCTAGAATCTTTCGGTTTGAGATGTATGCTAAGCAGATACACAGCTACGGAACCAAATTATTGATCACACAAATTTATGCTAAATTATTGTTTCTTCAATAACAAGGTATTTATTTAGTGCTGAAGGGAAATTAAGAATCGGGATTCTTCACGTTTTATTTATGGGGGGAGATCAAATGCGCATGTGTAAAGCACTAAAAGGAAAAGAAAAACAGTCGGCCATTTTGAGGTCCGGATTTTAGATCATTCCAGATATTGGATGTCCGGATCTCGGACTTTCTACTTGCATACACAGATTGCTCTTGCAGTATTTCTGTAACTTACAGCTATCAACATTTAAAAAAAAAATCGTGTGTATGCCATTTAATGTCTTCATTATTAAAGTGGCAAGTTTTAAGAACAAAAGACGTTTTTTATCACTATGATTGAAATGTCTTAGCAGAAACTAATACAGAACACAATGAAAAGCATAAGATTTAACTTTTAACCTTTCAAAATCAGATTAATATTAAGAAAAGGTAATGAGACAGTTTGAAGAAATTTTTATGTTCAATTGATGAGGTTTAAAATACAGAAACATACTGTTTATTTGTTGTATCTCCCAATATTCACTCACCTTAATACACATATATCCCAAAAAATATTATGCCTTCATCATCAGTTAGAATTTTAATTATTTATACAGCTTTATCTTATTTTAATCTAATAATTTTAAAATTACAAAATTTTTCTTTAAAATAAAATAGAAATATAATAATAATATGCATATATATATATACCTGTGCAGCAACAGTGTGTGACCTTGTAGGGAATAATTTAGTAATGCAAGCTGTTTTGAAACCTTCTTGAACCAAGCCAAAGGCAGCTCGAAGGCCTGCACCTCCAGCACCAACAACGATTGCATCATAAGTATGGTCAACTACAGGATAATCATGTGAAATCTGGAAAAAATATCATTTTTGAAGTACAAAAATATTAAGCCATAACATTTATCAAGGTTAGCTTACATTATCTGAATATGGCTTACATTATCTGGATAACTTACATTATCTGCATAAGGGCTATCTCCCTAAAGAAAGGATGCCTTTTTGGAGGACTTTCCAAGTGATATTGGCTCATATTCACTTACACATGCAACTAGCTCATTCGTCAGGATTCAAACTTCAGCTGAACTACCAATATTCAACGATCTTTAACCACACAGGTACTGACCCCATTTATCTAGATTTTATCGGGTGGTGGGAAACCACTTTTGTATAAAATCGCTAATGCTTAAACTATGATAGGACTTTATTTCTAGCAAAATTAAACTTTTCCATTAAAGAAAAAGTAAATTTTTTCAGATTATTTCAATTACTTCAAATTAAGGAATTATATTTGATACAGATTTGCAACTGGACAAAAAATTCAGATTTGATCTATTACATTACACTGAACACTTTAAGCAAGTTTTTTCATTGAAATTTGAATTCAAACTGCAATATGGTGTGGGGTAAAAGGAGAGAGAGAGAGAAACAGTATCATCCTAAATGGTGAACTGACAAATCTCAATTTTTCAAAAAAGTTGAGCTAGAGTTTTTTTACAGAAAAGGATGTTCTAACTAGTTAGGTCAGTTCTGAGTTGTAACTTGACAGAAAATCAGACTTTTAAAATGGCATATCATTTATTTTCTCATATTGATTCTATGCTTAAAACACAAATTTTGGGAAAAGGAATTTAGCTTTTGAAAAACAGCTCCCAATTTTATTTACACAAGGTTCATTGAACTTGGTATACAAAACAAACAGCCTAAGTCATTGGTCATTTTGGATTTGGGCCATTTTTTTACCCCTTAAATTTCTAGAGAAATGCTTGACTAATTCCTTATAACTCTGGCCATATAAATAACATGCTTGAACTTCAGTGAAAATTCTGTGATGGGTGCACGGTCATCTCATTTCCCTTACAAATAAATTATGTAAATTAATGGAAAACTTAAACAGATAGTTCCTTACACTTGATGAAAAGAAGATAATAGTAGTTGTAAGACAAACAGATATAATATTCAGCAATACAAATTTTTAACATGCATGGATAATTTTAGTGAATTACATTTTTCTGTATAATGTAACATGAAAATTTAGAGGGAGGATTCTCTGCCAGAAAATTATGCCTGTATGCATACATTGAGTAAATGGCTCTCTCACTAATTTGACCACACATCACCAAGATGGTAATGATTTTATCAACTAACTTTTTTCACCAAACTCGGCGACCATTCAGCAACATTTTCATCCAGTCCTATATCACAATAATAAATATTGTAACTGATTTTATGTGTATTTGGCCCTCATATGACTTCCAGTAATTTCAAGAAGCAGAAAGTACTAGAAATATCTCCGCGGCCGGGTGAAAATCATATAAGGTCAGAAAGAGCATCTGCCCTCAGTTGTTGCTGTTATGGGTTGTTAGTTCAGTATGAATCAGAGAATTGAGATATCTCTGAGTTTGCTTCGCTCTTTAGACACACTTTGCAATTACACTGTGTTAATGTTCATAGTAGTTTGAAGTGTAACTACTGACTCTGTGATATTGTGAAGAGTTGTATGACCATTTCTGTGGAAAGTTTCAGATCTCTGAAGTGTTTCTTTTAATAAAATAAATTTTATCAACCCAACATCAGAGCTGTGTGCAAACAACCTCCTTTTTTTTTCATTTTATTCTGTCATACTTTTAATTTTGTTAATTTCTTATATTTTACTTGTATCTTTTTTTCCCTGCATGCAAGAAATGACCAATACTTATCTTTTGGTAAACTGATTAAAACAACTAATCATAATATAGTAAATGCAAAATATTGTGTACAAGAAATTGAAAATATATTTATAATTAATGATATTTGTATAAATAGTGCATAAGATACTGCAAATATTCATTTTCTATTAACATTAAACTAATTGTTAATTTTTGCAACTCGAAAGAAGCAAAGCAGAAAATCCAAAGGTCCTTAATTTTAATTTTTTTTCAAAAATGCATGATAGAGGGGAAAAAAGGAATCTTTACTCAATAATAACTAACATGTGTAATCAAGGTTACACCAAACCCAGAGTGTTTGAAGAAGACTTTTCTATTTTTGGCAAAAATCACATAGTTTGGCATCTTTTTTTTTAATAGGCAAAAATGGTCCACAGGTTTTTACATAAATACCAAATAGAGATAACTTTAAAAAGAGTTAAAAGTTTAATGTCTACTCATGCACTTACTTAATAAAAGCAACTCTATAATATATTAAAAGCAGAGAATGAAAGGATTTGTGTACCAATACGATACATTGCATTTCCCAGTATTTTGACAGTGAATGCAATCATCCCACTACTCCTGGATTAGTTCTGAATCGATGAAAATAGAACAGGCAATATTTATTAAGATTAGCCTACATTTAAGGATGTCCTTTGAATTATCGTTAAGTTGTTGTTTCATTTATGGTAACCTGAGTAGTTGAATGTTATGGAAACGTTATTACGACATAATTGGTTGCATGACTGCAGTGAACAGTGAATTTGACCGATGGGGAAAATATTCGTAAGGACTTGTTTGTGTGTTTTATGTCAGTCAGAAAGTATGCTGCGTACTGTTCTGTGTGCTTTGCATCGTAAAATGGCTGCCGGTGGTAAACTGGGTGTTTCGTGGTATATAACAAGACAGTAGATGGTGGGTTTTTTTTTTTTTTTTTATAAGTGGTTGAGGACAGAAGAAAAGAAACTTTGTTAACAGAAGTAGAAGTGTCCTGCTCGTACGAAGGAAATGCATATGGCCTAACGTAAGGATCATTCAGATGGCTTTGAATGGGTTTGTCAAAAGAAAGATTAAAATGCTCACCATATAAAGCATTCCATTAGAAAATGAACATGGTTTGAGGAAAGTTTTTTGATGCTGTTAAGGAACGTTATGTGCCACAGACTGAAGACACAAATTTCTAAATAAGGTAAGTGGATATTTCCTTTGTGTAGCGCTTAGATGCTATTAAATGAATTTCCCTTTTTATGTTATTTCATTGTTTGAGTTAAAATGTAGTTTATTGAGATTATATATCTTTTGCTTGGCTCTAGTGTAGAACTGAATGCTCCTTTGACTTTTTAAGTGAAAACAGATCAACATATACATGGACAAAGTCAAGGGAATATGCAATGCTGAGTTTGTGCAATTCTCTGATGTTTTAGTGAAAATAGGTCGATGTGTACATGGATACCGAGTTTGTGCAATTCTTTGACTTGTTATTTTGGCTTCGTGTAGCAGTAATTTTTTGTGTAAAAATCGCCACTAGACAAAGCCAAAATAACAAATCAAAGAATTGCGCAAACTTGGTGTCCATGTACCCTCAAAAAGCACCAGTTTTTATCAAGGAGCACCCGGAAATACCTTTATTAAATGTAAGCCTTAAAAACAAATTCTCAGAAAGTCTTAAGTTGCTACCAAAAGCAATGATATATGAAGTTATTCCTGACGTAAATAAACACTCACCCTATCTCCAAAAAAAAAATGTGTTATCAAGAAAGCAGATTGTTTTCTTGATAATACTGCAAAGAATTAAGGCATTTTCCCCAGTTAAAATCAGAGCGTAACAGCCAGCATCTCTCGTTATAATATGAAGGTTTCATACTTGACATAGGGATAACAGTACTCTTTATTTTCAAATATTTTTCATGTTTCTCTTCTTCACAGCTGGCATTTAAACTTCACATCTGAATTTTAATCAGCGAATTAAAATAAATAATATTCTGACAAAAAAACCAAAATCTTAAGAATATTTTCAGTTATGTTCATATTTCTGTTGCTTAATACTACATCAATAAAAACCATAAATTTAAAGCTTGTTCTTAAGTACACACATTTTAAATTTTTCCAGATCTATAAGCAAACTCCATAACTATTATTAATTTCAAACTACCTGGCCTTTTGCAACATCAGCTGTTTGTCTTCCTTTTATTGAAAAATGAAACTGCCTTATCTGAAATAAAATATATAGTTAAATAAACTTATATTAATAAAAACATTTTTCAGGCAGATGGATTAACTTTTATAATAAAAAGCACTGATATTTTTTATTTCTAAAGTATCAAACACAAAAGACTATTTATTGTATTATAAAAAAGTAAAAACCTTAATATTTTAAATAAGGCTATATGTTCAAAAATTTTACAAAAAAAAAATAAATAAATAAATAAATAAATCAGAATACTACAAGGTTCTCATAAAAATTTGCTTCACAGTTTTAAATAAGACATTTCCAAAATTTTACTTTAAAAAATCTAAGGTTTCTGTGGAAATGTCGTGTCAACAATTAAAAAAAAAAAGAAACCTGATTCATATTGCATATTAACCCTTTATCAGTTCAAATATTAAGTAATTCTTTCTTAACAAATATGCATGATATCTATCATTTGTAATGCAATCTGTATTTATATATGCCAACTGCAGTGCATAACTTGTAATGCAAGCCGAGCTTGTTGACCATCAGAAGGTTAAATGAGATGCTGATATACATAATAAATAATATAAATTCCAATTTATAAAAGAATTATATATACTTTCAAAAAATATACATTAGTCAAATTGTGGTTTATAAATTCACTAAATATTTATCAAAGCAAGTGACCAGTTAAAGAATTCCTTCTGGTATTTAAACTGAGAAATCAGCATACGAGAGATCTTTAAAGTGGACATTTACAGTGGGTGAATCTTTCATTATTTCAAAAACAACACTGAAAAGAACTATTCTCAAAAGCAGATATAAATGTCATGCCTTCGAAATAGCTCTATTCTGTACATAACCTGCTTTGTAACACCAAAAAATATTTTATACCATTTTTCACAGACATTTTAGCCTCCCACTTACTTCTCACTTGAGTTTTGCTTAAAATACCCTTTTTTGCACACACAGATTCAACAAATAAATTCTCTTTTTTCACAACAGAATTTGATTATGCTAACTATGTAACATTCTTGCACATTCTTCCGCATCACAAGTCTTTTTCTCTCGGACTGATGCACTGAAGAATGACTGAAGGGGTTTGAGAATTATAAAACATGACAATGAGGGAACAAGATGGACAACCATCCATTATTAATAACCTGGTCCAGAAAAGTTGACATTAAAAAAAAGATATTTTACTATTTTTTCTTTATCTGCAAAGTTTCCTCAAGTTTCAGGAAGTGTTTTGTATAAAACTGTGAGAGAATGTTTAAATTTTCAGAAGTTGTGCTCATGCTGGAAACCAAAAATAATTACCAAATCATGCAAGAGATTTCTGCGACTATAAAATTCAAAGCTGGTCATACAATAGGTGTGTTAATGTAGATAGAAATGATGCTGAAAAGAAGATTATGTAAAAATAAAATTGTTAAAAACATTTCCTTGTGCTTATTATATCAAATCAACACTTACTAAAACATGCCTCATCTTTAACATCATCAAAAAATGTTTTCAATTACGAGGCAAAGAACGATAGGTGTGGGGAATTTCAAAACTTTTGATACTGATGGGATTAAAAAATGAGAAAACATATCAATAATTTTCAGGACTACAAGGGAAATCAGGATTAAAAAATTAGAAAATATATCAATAATTCTCAGGACTACAAGGGAAATCAGTCTTATCACGTTTTATCTAAAACAATTTTATATTTTATATTAGTAAATTCACAAAATGGCAAGTCATTTTATAGATTCATTAATACAAAGTATAAAACTGTTCCCTTGTTCCTGACGGGCACTTTTGCAAATCAATTTGTCCACACTAGAACTGAGAGTAGCAAAATACCTTTATCTTATAATTAACTAAAGCAGTCCTCTAGAGACAATGGAAACAAGTTCTTTGATGAGTGTTTTCCAGGATTAGGAAAATTGGCTCCTTTCTAAAACACCAACTGATAGGGAATGGAAATGGGTTGGAATGCGCTTTAGCCCACTGCTTGGCGGCGATTGTTTTTGAATGAGCAATAAACGCGCCAACATGGGTAACTCCGTATAACATGTGTACGTTGCCTACATTGTGCAATTCGCTGAAGTTTTTTTTAAGTTTAATAGGAACGCTGTGCACATGGCATTTTCTTGTAATTTATTTTCGTTATTTTAGCTTATTTTGTTCATTTGTGTATGTTGCCTACATTGTGCAATTCGCAGATTTTTTTTTTAGTTAAAACGGAACGGTGTGTACATGGTATCGTTTGTAATTTTAATGCCCTTTTAAAAAAAATTCCTTCTTTCTTCGATGCCATTTTGGTTACGTTTTCGCGGAGCGTGTCGGGAAGGTTATGTAACGGCATAAAATGTGTAAGTATTACAACATAAAATGTAAATAATTAATTTAAACCTGACAAATATTTTAATGATCATAATGTTTGTTTTGCATATTATTTTATTATCTTTTTGTGGCAAAAGTTTCCATACTAATTTATGCTTTAGAATTCTTTTTTTGTTTACAATAGGTTTTCGCGGAGCGTGTCGGGAAGGTTGCAATTGCAAAGACGTTTCTCAGAAACACACTGAATTGCCGATTTTCAAAACATCGCCAAGCAGTGGGCTAAAGCGCATTTTCACCTTTTTTTTTAAGTTAAAACGGAACGGTGTGTACATGGTATCGTTTGTAATTTTAATGCCCTTTTAAAAAAAATTCCTTCTTTCTTGGATGCCATTTTGGTTACGTTTTTGCGGAGCGTGTCGGGAAGGTTATGTAACGGCATAAAATGTAAATAAATAATTTAAACCTGACAAATATTTTAATGATCATAATGTTTGTTTTGCATATTATTTTACTATCTTTTTGTGGCAACAGTTTCCATACTAATTTATGCTTTAGATTTCTATGTTTTGTTTACACTAAATTTTTGCGGAGCGTGTTGGGAAGGTTGCAATTGCAAAGACGTTTCGCAGAAACGCGCCGAATTGCCGATTTTCAAAACATCGCCTAGCAGTGGGCTAAAGTGCATTTTCACCTGGAAATGCATACACGCATTCAGTTTACAACGTGATCTCAGAAAATATTATGAAATGCTTCCTTGTTATCAATACTAAACATAATTACCAAATCAATCATTTACATTATTAATCTTTGATTGAAAAAGAGAAGTGTTTGTTGTAGACTGAAGGGGGGGGAAAAGAAAACATTGATTATGCCTATAATAACCACGAAGTGACCGGATAACTTGATAAATAAGTCCAATCTTCCTACTAATTAGAAATGGAAATTTTGGATTTGAACAAATCACTGGAAGAACATTTTTTACTTGCTGTGTGCGTGAGTTGTAATATGTCAAAAATAACTAAACGAAATGATTTAAGCCTGAAAGAAAAGGAGGATAAATTGCCGAAAGATTACAATATGCTTGGTAAATGCAGACAAAGAAAAACAGCATTTAAAAAGGAAATTTCCAAAACAGCAGTGTACAACTTACACAGAAATAAAATTGATAATAAACTAGTAAAAATGCTAATGTCTTAACGAAGTGCAAAACAGATAAAAAATCGAAACCATTCTTGTTGAATGGTTTCAAGCTACGAGACTAAAAAAAATGGTCCACTATCTACAGTTCTTTTAATCAAAAGCAGTAGAATTCGCTAAGATACTAGGAGAAAATCTTGTGCCAACTAATGGCTGGCTTACAAGATGGAAAGAGATAACATTGTGTATCAGAAACTGCACAGTGAGAAGCAAGGGGCAGATCATCATTTGGCTAAAAACTGAATTAAAGATACTTTACCCTAGCTTCTAAAAAAATACAAGCAAAATTTGAAATTTATATCACAGATGAAATTGGCCTGTTTTACAAAGCATTATGTAGCACACAATAATGTTTAAAAAAGTGAGACAATAAATGGTTTCAAGAAATTAAAAGAATGAGTCATTGTGTTATTAGAATTTGCCATTTCTTAATGAAAGAAGTAGAAAACCTGTAAACTTAAAAGGCGTCAAAAGTAGTTTTTTTGTTCATTTTGTCAGAAGTAGTTTACATACCAATGTCAGAAAAAAAAAGTCTGACAATATATTCTTCTTTTTAATAAAATATCTTACTGGCCATAATATATGTTTTAGCCTTCAAACGACTTTTTGGAAATTATAAGACTTATATTAACGTTCAAAAAATATTTAGATAATTTATACTTTATTTTAAACAATTTGCTTTTGTTAACGAAATTAGTAACACCTTGAATAACATTAATTTTTATTCAAAAATTTAAGTAAAGGAGGAAGAATGCTTAAATTCTACATTTTCAAATTCTGACGAAAAGAAATTCACTGATACAATTCGAAATTTGAATTCCTATCAAACAAAGGGTCAAATTAGAAAAGCTGCGAATCAACGACATCTGATCATGCATAATACACTAAGGAAACTGAATCCTTAATATAATATATCACTATTAACATTTCAGATTTTTTTAAAATAAATTAAAGCCATTATTACTTATCTGTTATTCACAATAACAATAAAAGAAAGGCGAGAATGAACACAAAATAAATTCTAGCTTTCAAACACTTATTTGTGAAATAGAACAACTAAATCTTCCAGCAATACGGAGTGAACAAAGTTTAATTATTCAACAACTGTTAAAAATAAATCACATTTCATAAGCTTTATCAGCGAATAACAAGTCATTAAAATGTTTCTACGTCTGATATCATAATTCATGATTCTATTATTGTCCCTCAAAAGGTCAAAATGATATTCGCAGTTGCTATATACTTAACTGATTTATTGCTGCGAATGAAATTCAGAAATCTGCATCCACACAAATTTCGCACTATAGTTTTCATGTTTAATTGCAACAGCTATTTACGTTTACCTTACACATTAAAGGATGCATTAAATCGCAATTATCTCACTTCTCGCCACATACAGACGTAACCAAACGCAAAACGTGAAAGCTGCAGACCGGTTATGTAAGCCGATGTTTAGCTCGGTGCCGAAAATTAAATATTATTAATTAATATGCAATTTTAAATCTTATTCGATAACAATTTCAGAATATAAATTATTAAATTTGAATTTAAATTCGTTAAAATAACATTATATATCGCTTCATTTTAGAAAACAATTTTACTCAACAAATAAAGATTTCAGGAAATAAATGTAATCCTTCATTGCTTAACTGGGACCATATCCTTTATTAGGGTGTTTGTCGAAATGGGGGCGCTGTGATCACGAACGATGGAGGCAGCAGAACGATGGAGGCGTTCTTTTCTTTTCGATTCAGTTCATTTGACGGAGCACAATGCGCATGCGTGGTTAATGTTTTATACTCCGTGGTTGATGCGAATCAAGGTCCACGGACCTTGAGTGCGAATAGCATCGGTCTTCGGGTCTTCGCACCCATGAAGGTTAGAATAGGTGGAGTAAGCACGACGTCACAAAATTGAAGCTGGGGATTAGAGCTACTAGAGATAGTAGACTCTTTATAGTAGCCTTAATTTTCATTGCACGGGACCTACGGAGAAGGCCACACCTTAGCTTTATTTTTCGCCCATCGGGCAAAAAGACTTAGCAAAACAAGACATCTGACTGCTTTGTCTGTCTGTCTGTATTAAAGAGTAGTAAATTACGGTAGAATAGTAGTGAATATTTTCAGTCTTCATGTATCAAACAGCATTATTACTTTTAACAGGGCCTTTGCATTATGTGATTGAATCGATAACGCAATATTTAAAATATGCCAACAAAACAAATGTGAAATTTTTATACGTCAAGTTGGAACCAGAATTTAATCGACCAGTTTCAAAATCAGATCCTAGAAATTTGTTGCGCTTATCTTCATTCATTCCTATAATTTACGGCAAAGCATCTAGTGTTTGTGAAAATTTAGACGTTCGTGTCTTACTTAATGGGAAAAAACAGACAAATTCTAATGGCAAATTTTCAAAATTCGATCTCATTTTGACTAATAATGACGAAGACGACTGTAATATTACCCAATACATTGATATCTGCTTTGAGCAAAACTGCTGCAATATACTGAAATTAGATGATACACAGTTTACTGTCTTGAATGCGGAATGTCAGAATTCTTTGCCAAAATTTCAGACTTATAAAACGGTTTGTTTAGGAGGTACATTTGATCGTTTGCATAATGGTCATAAAGTTTTGCTAAGTGAGGCAGCATTAAGAGCTACTGATAAATTAATTGTAGGTGTTACTGACAAACCTATGCTTAAAAGTAAGATATTTAGGCATATACATTTTCCTTGCACCAGTTATCATTTTAAATGATTTTATTTTCAGTGTGTAAATTTATTTTAAAGCAGGAAAATAATGAAAATATCTGCATAAATTTTTCAAAACTTTTACTTAGGAGTCGAAAAATATCTTTCTTAATTTTGAGATTAACTTTCTTCATTGATTAAAAATGTTAACATATTAGTTTTAATATGCTTTTATTCTCAACAAACACAAGAGATAGTGCAATTTTAATCAAGTGACAAATTACTCTTCTTTTTAAGTATTATTTTGCATAATGAAGATCCTGAATGCATTTCAAGAAATAATGTTTCATTCATCCCTGAGAAAAGTTTTCTCTACTATTTGTTTATTGGAAAATAAGGATTATTTTCTTAAAAAGCATTAAACTGGTTTTAATGCTAATTTAGAAATTTAAAATGTGTTATTTAAGTCTTCATCCTTGTTCTTCTATCTGATATTTTTTCCACCCTCCCAGTCACTCTCACCTTAATAATCCTTCCCTCAGACAGATATCCTCATTTGCTTTTTCATAATTCACATGTCATAATCTTATTTTTTCAAGCAGTTTTAGAACCTTATGAAAAATTAACAAAAACACAGATTTGTAAAAATGCTAACAAATAATTAAGATCTTATAAAAAGATGTCAAAGTTTTTCTGTTATTTACTCATTACTAACTCTTTAAAAAGATGCCATAATGATTTTTTTGGTAACCAGTCTCTTTTACTAAGTGATGATAATGCTTGTTTCCTGTTTTATGCATTATGTCACATTATATTAAAGTAGGCTGTTCTGACTCCAGGCATGTATCTCTAATTACTGTATAAAAAGACAAATATTTTTAGATAAATGATTATTCTTTCACAATCTTCTTGACTCATGCTAAAATAGTGCTTCCAAAAGAAAGAGAGAATTTATTTTATGTATTTGTCTTTACTTTGCCATGTCTGCAACTTTTAGAGGTAAAAGTTTAAAACTCTGTGTTTAAAAAATGATTTTATTTCTTTCTCATTGAATACATATATATTAAAAAGAAAACTAGCAAAATGCTTGTAGAATAATTCAATGTGAAATGTAGTTACTTTTGAAGTGCCATGCATTAGAATATAAGTTTTTATTTCAGTACTAACTTATTGTAACCTCATCTTAAAACAAACACTTCTCTATTGCTGAAGTCTACTGGGCCACTTGTGGGGAGTTATGTTCCTTAGTCTTCCTCAACATAGGATAAAAAACAAGAAGTGTACTTCTGACATTTCCTAAAATGTTGGTAGAATATCTTTCAGTAGAAATCCTTATGAGAGAAAACGGTAGTATTGAAAGGATAAGGTTTCTGATAAATAAGGTGGTTTCAGTAGATCTGTTTCTGATCAAAGAGTGCACTTTAGTATCAAATGGTCGAAAGATGTACTGCAACATAGATTACACTGTAACAGATAATATCGCTTCCTACATTTCTTTTATAGAAAGTATGCTAGCATTCTAAAATCCCATTCCCAGAGCCTTGGAAAGTAGTTCTTTCAAACTGCTCCATGCAGATGACAAAGTAGTATTTTCAGTTTTTCAAATCAAGGGTGTGTTTCTCTGCTTTATGAAGAGCTGGACAAACAAGGAATTTTAACCTATTAGGCCACTTTGTCCTAGGTATAAACAGCATAACTGGCTTAAATTATCTGTTCTGTGAAGTGTTAGTGAAAGCTTTTCTTAAAGTCTGAAGAATGGAAATTGTTCAATGAAAATTTGACAGGAGTTTTCAAGATAAGATATCTTTTCTTTCAAATGCACTGTAAATAAATCTGTAGGTATAATAAAACTGTTAAGATTATAAAAATGCCTTTTAAATTATTTCAAATGTTAGAGAAAGAAAGTAGTAAATTGATAGCTTCAGAAATTAGAATTTAAATTTATATGGGAAATCATTTATTTTTTAAGAGTGCATTACAATCTTGGGAAAGAAATCACTCATAAATTCTTAATTTGATGATGCAAAGTAAGTTAAATATTGCAGAAGTTGTTCTTCACAGACTCGAGAAAAATTGTACATACTCAATGAAATTTTTGGTTAACCCTTTGACTGGTGAGGCCATATATATATGGCCTTCAATATTTTTTGTAATGTTTGTAAGAATATATATATATATACATATACATACATCTTAAAACATGAACAAAATAACTAACACAATATATTATATGTGCATAAATCCAGATATTAGAAACCAGGGCATTTTGGCATTAAAATCAAGAAAATACTCCTTTCTCATAGCAGTTTTGGGAAATTTGGGTTTTGTCCGTGCTTGTCAGAGGGTTAAGAAACACAGGGTGTTTAAAGAAGAATGCACAATCTTGAACGACTGATTGCAAACCCATCAGTGCAATTTAAGAATTGGATCAATTGAGATAGAACCTTGTGCTACATAAGTTTTAGTCATGTAAAACTTTTTGGCAAAAATACCAAAATTTACACTTTTTTTATTAGCTTTAATGCTTATTTTTGCTGAATATATTAATATATAAATGTGCTCAAAATGTTTGATTCTCCTTTGTAGGAAAAAGATATTCATTTAAATATATTATTGCTAATTAAATTCACAAATCGCATAAAAGCAATAAACAATTAATTTTATATAATGTATTCTTACAGAATTAGTTCAGCAAACTGGTGATGAGTAATTTTTATTTTTTTACCTATTTGGGTAATTTAATAAATAACTTCATTAGAAAAAATTATTTATATTTTAAAATGGTTATAAATATTAACTATTATTTAAACTGCTTCTATTCTATTTTCCTTGGTTCTTCAATTTTTAGAGTTACTATATTTTCATGTGTATTCCCCCCTTCTTTTATTTCTAGTTTTATCATTTGAAAAAAGAAAAATTATGTGAATAATTTAATTTCTGGTAATCACAGTTATGGTAAGAAAATAACAAATGAAAAACAGTCATGGATAAACTACAAAAAATTATCACAATATTATTTCTTCAAAAGAAACCTATATTCCAATAAGAATGTATAGTAATATTATCATTACGATATCTAATAAGATATTTCTGTTTTTGTTACTCTTTAACTTGAATCTCACCCATTCTTGTTATTGCCTTTGCTACTCAGGCTTCAAATCATCCTTAATAATTGCAGAAGATAAATGTGTGACTGACTGAGCAAAACTGTAGATTGAATGTCAGTTCATGTTTGCTTTTCTGTGATTGGTCTGTTCTTGTTTTAAGCTGGCATAAAGTTTAACAGAAGGAAAAGGCTTGGTGGGATCTTCACAAGTAGCTTGCAAGGGTTTTTCTTTCTTAATAAGACAAAAACAATCACTACGGGAATGAATCTGAGAATGAATGAAAATTTAGGGTAGCTCATTCTTTAAACACATTGAGAAAGGGGAAAGTTATGCGAATGTTTAAAAATTTTTCAGAACCTTGTGCTAAAAAACTAGAGCAAAAATATTTAAGGAAATATGGTGTTAATTGTAAGACATGCATGAGTACCATCAAAAGAGGTAAAGATCTAGTGATTTCAAAAAATCAAGTGAATGAAATGTTAAAATATATTTGAGAAATATATTAATTGTTGCTGAATTTTATTATTTTAGTGGATATGCAAACAACAATAGTTCCATATTTGTAACTTCTTTTATCAGAATATGATTTTTTAAAGCAGCTGAAGTGCATTTTAGTTTATTCCGATTCAGAATCTAGTTCTTCTGAGCCTTCTTTTTATTTCACATTAACTGTCTTTTAAGCTAAGGATAGCCTTAGCAATATAAGATCTTTTGCATATAAAATAACAGACAGACTGTGGGTGTGGGCAGAGTCTGACTACTGCTTAAGTGCTCATGCATCAAGTGCCTCCCAAAATCTTTTCTTTTCCTCATAAAAACAAGAAGAATAAGATTTGGGGTACTTGAAACAATACTCTGGCTGTGGCATTGTTTTAAACGAGCCCATGCGCGCATGCAAAGTATGATGCAATTTGGAAAAATAAAGTTCCAATTCTGAGACTTGTATTTTAGAAATGCTTATGTAAGAAAAAATTCCACTTTGGAGCTAAAAAATGCAATATTTTAGCATTTTTGTTTTGTTTTTATTTAAAGTTCTGAAATATATGTGTATAAAAATTTGGCTTTTTACATCTAATAGACACAACAATATACATTCATTTTAAGACATTTTATTGTGTTTTCAGTTTATTTTTGTTACTATTATTATTTTAGGGGGTTTATTTTTCACTGTGTAGAGTATATTCATGTGAAAAATGCAATATATTTATGTACATAAGTTTATAAATAAATATTCCTTTATGGCTCACCAGCGGCCGAGCAGTAAAGACGCTGAACACTGGTAGTTCGGTCCGAGGTTCGAATCCCGCGAACGGGCTGGCTGCATGGGTGTTTTCGTGGTTTTCCCCATGTGTAACGTGTATACGAGCCAGTTTCCCTTAGAAAGTCCTCCACGAAGGCATCCCTCCCTTCAGGCAGATAGCCCTTGTGTGCTTTGCCATAATTGAATAACCTAACCTAACCTAAAATATTCCTTTATGTACATAAAATAGTGCTTGCAGCAAAACAAGCAGTAAATTGTTTGAGTCATGCCACTGTTTTCCTTTTTGCATAACAAATTTCCAACCAAAATAACAGAAATAATTTTTAAAACTTCATTAAATTAAATATCTGAAGAAACAGCAAAGAACATTAGTCCTTCAGCTTAAAAATGAGTGAGGAAAGGAACTGAAGACAATGTGCTTAAATGCATCATAAAGAACTGTACTCTTCTATTATCAGGTCCAGATTCAGAAATATGTGTAATGCATACACATATGTATGGATGTATGTGTTCATATATATATATATATGTACAATGTATCCTGATAACAATTGAATTGCGATCAGGACCACTTTTTCATCTGTCTTAACTAAATGCTGTATGAAGGATATATGTATATGAATAAGACTTAAAAGCCAAATTCAAGTACTGTGAGTTTCATGTACATCATTATGACTTTTCTACTAAATTTTTGAACAGAGGAATATATTAGATCTTTTGATCTTTTCTTCAGCGTGTAGCTAATGTGTTTATTTAAAATTAATTAATTATTTTTTTATTTTTATTTATTTATTTATTTTTTATCCTTATGTCTTTTTTTAGGAAAAGTGTTATGGGAATTAATTGAACCTGTGGAAAAGCGAATTGAAGAAGTTTCAAAATTTTTATGTGATGTAGATTGCTCACTCTCGTATGAAATAGTACCTATTGTGGATCCTTATGGACCTACTGTTACTACACCTGACATAGACTGCATAGTTGTCAGTGCTGAAACTAAGACTGGAGGTGAAAAAGTTAATCAAGAGCGTAGAAAAAGGGTATAAACCTTTGTGATATTTTCTGTCCTTGCAAAATCTTAAATTCAAATTAATTTAATATTATGAATTTATATTTCTTTAGGGCATGAGTGAACTGAGTATGCACATTGTAGATTTAGTACAAAATGCTAACAGAAATCCAGAAGAAGAAGAAAAAATGAGTTCTTCAACAAGCCGTATGCATCTCCTAGGAAAGCCTCTCCTGAAATCTCAAGTAAATTTTATCTAATTTAAAACTGTATTTAAAATGAAATTAATTTTTTTTTTTACTTCTAAATGACTTTAAATAACAAATCATTTTTATGAATAGCTTTTTATCACTATTATTATTTATTGCTGTTGGAATGATAATCAGGAATAGAGGTAAATAAACAATTCTCAATCTTTCAATCGTATACTGCTTTTGTTTTGATATTTGTGGCTCCTTGCTCTTGTAACAAAACACATACTCATGCCTAATGTTATACAGTAAAATCTAGACTGTCTGCTCAGGAAATCCGAAATTCTGGATATACGAAAATTCAGGATAATTGGGTGTATAAAAAATACAGTTCGTGGTAGGAAAGCCAAATGAATGGAAAAAAAAATTTCGTGTGTAAAATTATAAAATGAGTAATTTTATTGGTTAACTTGAATTTCAAACACCTGTATTTAAATAATGTGAGATGATGAATGAAATAGGGCATTCCAGATATAAATGCCAAAGTAAAACATCATGTTCAATTCTGAAGTGCCATCAAATTGGTGATGATCTCGCCAAATTTAGTCCCGTCATTCCACCAGAAGTTTGAAAGAACAGTTCACTTTTTATTTAGTTAATCAACATATACAAGTTGCAGACATAACATATAAAAAAAACTTAATCACTTGTCATTATGTTTGCACATTGCACTTCTAGTGTTTATTCATTTTCACATGAGCTGCATTTTTCTTGATACCAGGATTACATAAATTTGAAGTAATCTACTGCATGATGTTTGGTTGAAGACAAGTCCCAAATTTTATTTATTTTTCAAAATGCGATTGAAAAATAGATAAAGAACAGTTTAACTTGCATCTTTTTTTGGTACATGTTAGGTGGGATCTCAGCCAACTTTCATGGTCAATGGGGTTTATTATTCAGATAAAATGTTTTACTTTCTTATGAATACATCAGCTTTTGTGCATGAAATGCACTTTTTTTCAATTTGCTTAATTTAAATATAAGCAAGCTGATAACAAATAAAATGACTATTTTTATAATTTTAAATTTCTTCGTCCATTTATGTGGCTTTCCTACTCTAAATTAAATTTTTTATATGCTCAGCTATCTATAATTTTAACATATCCAACATTCAGCATTTCCTAAACTTTCCACATAATCGATCTTATATATATATATATGTAGGACTTCTCTTCTAAAATTAGAAGTGCCGGAGCCCTATTGAAAACAGCCACAAATGTAAATAAATAAAATAGCTAATAAAAAATTAAACTAATTAATAACCAAAATAATAAAGTAATCAAAAGTAATACTTAATAAAATGGAAAGAGATAAATAAAAATTTAATAATTTATTAAATTAATAATAAACAGTTAAAAATAAAGTAAAATAATAGACCTGCTTTTATATGGAACTCTGCTGGAATTACGGTTTCACTCAAAAACCAAGAAATAGCTCAGCTGGGCTGGCTTTGGCTGAACTTAACCCTGAATATATAATAAAGTGTACTATTTCAAGAGATGATAGAAACAAAGATAATTGTTTTCCTAGTACACCATTAAAAAATGGTTAAAGCACCAATAATAAGAAGAGAAAGAATACTAAAAACTGTATGAGAGTATGAAAGGAAATTTTAAAGGAGATGTGTAGATATGAAAACAAAAAAGAAGGAGTCCAAAATTTTTTTACCACAATTCTCTGCGAATACAGTTCTACTTGTCAAACAGAATATTACAGAGAGAAAAAATTTGTCCCAAATATGAGGGTTAACTGAGAACAAAGTATAGCAAGTGAATATTTTCGTCCTTCTGTATTCAGTTGCACCATTCCAAAAAATATGTAGTTACTCTTTTCCACGAGAAAACACTAGCATAGGAAAGAAAAATTATCTGCTGTCATAAATTCATTGTAGTTCCTGAAAAATAAGCCTTTGACTTTGGGTGGGGATTTTTCTTTAAAAATCGTAACCTCCATCAAGGGTTTGTTCCCAAAGGGAAAAAAAGGCATCCATTCAGAATTTAAAATCAATTTTTACTTCCATGGAAATAAAATTTTCAAAATTAAAACAATTTTCAGCTAAAAGTGTGTTTCATTTATATAAAAGAAGTGCTGTAGCCCTCTTATTTAGGTCTCTGGTGCACTGGCTAGAATCTCAAAAATCAAGACATTCTGAAGCCGGGCTCCAACACAATTTAAGCTCTGTATATATATATGTAAGTATGTAATGAAAAAGATGTAGCAATGTTGAATCCATAATGAAGGGCAAACTTGACAGTTGAGTTGTATTAAAATTCCATCTTTATTTCAATTTAAATTTGCAACCACTGTTCACTTGGCACTCCAGTTGTGCCTATTCAAGAACATTTACATTTTTGATCCTGTTGTGATATGAATAAAGCAATCATACAGCATATTAACGGGTACAGAGATTGAAGCAAAATGTGTGCAGTTATCTAATATGGCAGCCTATTAAGAAAAAGTTTTGGTTTAAGTTGTTTATTAAGAGAAAGCTTCAGTTTTCGAAATTTTGAGTTTAAGTTTTGAAATTAGCTAGGTCATCAACATTACACAAGTCATTATGTTATAAACTGATCTAGACATCATGCAGTCCAGAAAAGTTATTACTGTTTTTGGAATAGAGAGGAGGAATGAAGGGCTGTTGTTAATTTATATTATAATTTTGAGATTTACATATTTTTGATCTTATATGTATACTATAAAAACTCATCCAAGTGATCACTAAAATCCAGTTTGAAAAAATTAAGTCAAAATAACAAAGGGGCTTTTGAATATATAATGTGTGCAAAGTTTAGCAATATGTGTAATGGTAAAATCTGTGCAAGAAGGAATAAAATGAGCTAAACTTCACTAACAAAACTAAAGTGTGCTAAACTTTTAAGTACCTAAATTGTAATATACAGGAATTTGTATTATTTTCTCTTTTTATTAATGAAAAAAGTTATGAGCAAGAAGTAATAAATTCAAGGAATGTCTCATTAACAGAGGTATCAATTATTTTACAATACCAAAATTAAATTATCAGCATTTTGACCAAAGCACATATTTTAAGATGCAAAATATTAGACATACCTATAGACCTTATTTTAAATAGCTTGCAATCAAGCAATAGTTACTTGGTAGCAAGTAATTGTAATCAAAGTAGCAGTTACTAGTTAAATCAAGCTACTTGTTGTAGTGTAAGAATGTGCACTTTCTGACTGTGCAATTAGTGAGAAGAGGTACATTTTTAGAATGCATACTAATTTAAAATGCTGTTCACTTATATTTTTATTGTAAATTAATTCATCCTATTGCTGATGAGACCTTTCTTAAATTTATTATATTTTGTTCACTTATTAAAAAAATTTCATAAACAACCAAAAAAAAACTTTTCATAATACATATTGCTATGCACTGAAGTTTAGATACTGTCTCACATGTTTTAAGACTTAATAGTGAAGTGTGTTTTTTTTTTTTTTTTTTGGTCTTGCATTTTTCATGTGCAAATTTTATTGATACATTCATTATTATATTTATACATATCACAGTCCCTTTTTTTAATTAAGTTTGCTTGCTGTTTTCACTTAATTTTGTCAAATTAGGTTTTGGTAATCTCTATTAGTTCATTATTATTATTATATAATAGTAATTATTATATAATGAGTAATTTTCCCTGATTATTGCTCCTTAGGAAGTGATCTTTGAGTGTTTCCCATTATTTTGCTTTTTTTAATTAACATGTAATATATAATTTGATTAACAAATTTAATTAACATGTATATTGATTTTCTTTTGTAACTTCGACATGCCAGTTTGTTGCTATTTGGCGAAGCATAAGATATTTAATTTTCCCTTTAAATTTAATTTGCCTGTTAATGATTAACAAACTAAGCAATTTAAAAGCAACAAATGCAGTTTCTTTTCTCTTTTATGAATTACATGCTGAATAAATATTTTATATATTTTTTCATATTTAGCCCAAAAAGGGACATTAGCCCAGAAAAGCTATTAGTCTCGAAATGCATTTTGCATCGAATCGCTATAAACAGCTGTATCACTTTTCAAACTGTTGCCACCACACATTATTGCCCTGTATTATATTTAAAGAAATTAAATAATGAAGAATTGTGAAAAAACAAAGATACGAACCATCAAATTTTGAATAACATAGTCCTCCACCCAAATATGGACACTTGGAAGCCTGGATCTTGAATTTTGAATTTATTTTAATATCTGTTTCATATTTTATAAAACTTTAATGAATTTTTTATTAAGAAACTCTATGACTTCAAAGCGAGCAGTGGCAACACACTGTACGGAATAAAATATTTTTACCTCCAACGCGCTAGACTGTCTATCAGAAAAATTCTAAAGGTATGCTGTTTTTAAATATTTTTAACCCAAATGCTCTTGAAAGGTATATGCATGTGTACATGAAAAAAAAAAAAAAAGTACCCTTTTGGGGCATAATATCAAGTCTGAAAGCTTTCAGTTTATATATATATAATAATAATAATATTTTAAGCAGCTGGCTGTGCCAGTAGGTATCATTCGAAAAGTGAAACACACAACAAAAGTGAGAATCAAGAACAACAGCCCTAAAAATGTATGACAACACGTAATTTGTATTAGAAATTCTTGAGAGATCTATTTTTAAAAGTTTTATGATTTTGCCATTGAATTTTATCCGGCATAAGTTTGAATAAAGTGAGGTTTAATAATAAAGGTAAAAAAACAAAAAAGGTTGTGTCAGCAAAAGTGAGTTAAAGAGCAGATAGATAAACTACGAGCTCAAGAAGAGCATAAAAAAAGCTTAATAAATTTTCTGGTGCAACATTAAAATCTAAATTCTTTCATATTTTTCTTTTTTTTCCTCCTACCTCTCTTTTTCCCCCTTTTTTGTGCATTAATAGACAATAAACATGATTATTTATCATACGGAATGTAAGGCAATGCGTATAATAATTAATACCGTAACATATAATGCACATTTCATTGCTCTGTTTTTTTAGCATTAAAATATTTCAAATTATATTACTTGTTTAAAATAATTTTATTGTTCTGTATTTTTAAATGATTTGATTAATTATTCTCAATTTTGTATATTACAGATCATTCCAAATTCTAATACAAGTTATATCATTCTTTTAAAAGGACAACTTATGAGTGGAAAATCTTATATAGCTAAATGTTTTGAACAATTTGGTGTGTTTTTAATATGTTGCAGTGATGTAATTCAATCATTACTGAATGAAGATAAGGATTTGAGAGAGATAATAACTAAAAATTTTGGTGAGAACTTAACTAGTGATGATGGTTCTTTTGATTATGAAAAGTTTACCCTTGAATGTCTAGGAAACAAGGTATTGATCTAGGAAATATTTTGTTTATTTTACTTTAAAATTGGATTAAGTATTAAATGTATATGTATAATTAACTAATATATTATCTACTACAGTGGATTTCTTATGTTTTGAACATTTCCAGATGTAAAAAAATTCAAAAGTTTGTAAAGCAAATCCACTCTAGTATAAAAGCATTTTACATAGTAAAATTAACTGTCTCATTTAGAAAAAAGGTTTTTGAAAGCTTGACTATCTAGCATTCAACTAACATAAATAATAAGCAAAGTAAAAAAGTCTCACTGTTATACTTTGTGCAAATGCTGATGCTATGAAAAAAACGGACTTCTTTAGCTCTAGGAAAGTCACAAAAGCCAAGGTTTTCCAAACATGTTAAAACTCTGATGTTAGAATATAAAGCAACTAAGAAAACATGGATAACTACTATGGACATTTTTACAGAATGGCTCAAGAAAACAAATAAAACTATGTGGTGACTAAACTACAGAGTTTTACGTTTTATGGATCATTGCACTACCCATCCTCAAGTGACATATTTGTTGCAAAATGTGTTTCTTAAAAAGTTGTTTTCTTGCCCGCAAATTGCACTAGTGTTGTACAGCCTTTAGATCTGGATGTCATTGAGAATTTGAAAATATTCTACAGCCAAAGATTGATTCAAATAGCTCTTCAAAATATAACGACAGAAAATACACAAAATTTAAATATTCTTGAGGCTGTGAATATGATTTTATATGTCTGGGGTCAGGTAAAATCATTTCATAGCCTCAAGAATATTTAAATTTTTCTGTGTATTTTCTGTAGTTATGTAAATCATTTTCTGTACTAATTCTTAAAGGGGATTTTTGGACACAGAGTGAAGTGAAAGTGCTCGCAGTAAAAATGGTAATGAAACTGTGGTTATGGATGAAGAAGATTGAAAACGACTGGGATTAGACATTACAGTTGAGGAATGCAGGTACTGTGATGCCAATGTAATGTTGTCATATGCACAATTGAAGAACTGGTTCAAAATATTTTACCAGATGGACATTTAAGTAGTGGGAATGAAGAAATAATTCCACCTTCATCTCAAAATGCTGCTTACTGCACTGACACCCTCAGAAATTTCTTTGGTTCTACTCAAGAACTGAATTTGATTCATTGCACTTTGCTTAAGATTCAGAATCAAAGAACAATTAAAAGACTTTTTCTTTAAAAATATGTTAAATTTTGCTTTAAAATATTGTTGAAAAATTTTTTACTTATTCAAGATAGTAATTCAAATAAAAGTATGACCCCCTTTTTTTTCCAATTTTACATAACTATGTACAAAAATTTGAATTCTTCTGATTTTAAACATATTAATTTGTATTGATATAATCTTTTAAATATTAATTATAAAAAAAGTTTAATTGCTTAAACTCTTAATATTAATTATTTAAAAAATTAATTTAAAAATTGTTTGAACATAGTTAATATGTTAAGCAAATTGAAAGTATTATAATAAAAGTGTGTAAAGCAGTAATAGGTTAGTAGTATCAAAATTGCACTGATAAGATATATATATGTTTCACATCATAAATTAAAGTTCCATTTATATGTCTTTCTCATATATACTACATCATTTGTGAAGGGTCCCTTGAATATATATAAATGGCGATGCACTATATATATATAGACTAGCTAACACCTGCCTGCTATGCTGGGCATACTATCTATTTGAATGTGAACCTAGGCTTCTTATATGGAACAAAATGTCTAATTTCAAATTGATAATGAATACAAATTTTTTTTAATTTGAAGTAGGGAAATATAGTGCCAGTCAGTGAATCAAAGTCAAAACTCACACACACAAAAAAAGAGTTTTGATTTAGTGCTGCCTGTGATGGTATAACAAAAATCCTTTTGGACAGGATTTACATAAAATCCATTCTTAGTGCATGTCTACATCACGGAATGAGTAACTGTGCAATATTTCAAGTTAATCGGGTGTATAGTTTCAGAGATCTCATGACGAGTCAGTGGTATTTTGCTTATATATAAATAAGCATAATGCTGTTATAATATAGCATTAATAAGTAATAATGTCAGTTATAATGTATACTGTCCATCTGTGATTGGTAGTGCTTGTGATGGTATAACAAAAATCTATTTTAAACAGGATTTACGTAAAATCCGTTCTTAGTGCACGTCTACATCGGAGAATGAGTAACTATGCAAAATTTCAAGTCAATCTGGTGTATAGTTTCGATGATCTCGTGATGAGTCAGTGGTATTTTGCTTATATGGATAAGCATAATGCTGTTATAATTAGCATTAATAAGTAATGTCCATTATAATGTATACTGTCTGCCTGTGATGGTATAATAAAAATCCATTTTGGACAGGATTTACGTAAAATCCGTTCTTAGTGCACGTTCACATCATGGAATGAGTAACTATGCAAAATTTCAAGTTAATCAGGTGTATAGTTTTGGAGATCTCGTGATGAGTCAGTGGTATTTTGCTTATATATAGAGAGATATGTATATCTTATAAGCTCAATGGTGAACTGTAAGAGGCTTGCCCAAGCCCATTTTTCTTTTTATTTGCTTGTTTACCTATTCCAAGAAAAATATGTCTTGCCTTCCTAATAATATTTTAACTTATGTTAGGCTTTCTACAACCGAGTCTCATTTTAATTTATTTGAAGTTCAATCAAATATATTGTAGATAACTTAAAATATAAACAAATGTTGGAAAATGTCATCTATTTTTAATAAATTTATTTTTGGATAACAAATTGTTTAACATTAAATTGTTATCCTGGTATTTTCCATTAATGTTTAGTTTAAATGAGAAAACTGTATGGGAATTTAATCATAAATCTTATGTAAAAACTTTTTTGAAAAATCTGTTTTTTTAATTCTATTACAATTTTAAAGATTTTTTAATTTTAGAATATTTTGTTTCATGCACAGTTATATGTATTTCTTGTTTTTGTAAAACATAAAACATTTAACTAGAATCTGATATTTGTTTTTATAAAATAAAATACAAACCCTTTGCTTAAATTTTTATAGTTTATCATTGAATAACAGGGTTCGTACGGTCCTTAAGAGTCCTTAAAAGTCCTTAGGTTTTTTGAAATCGATTTTTGGTCCTTAAAAGTCCTTAATTTCGGCCAAAATTGGCAGAAGGTCCTTAATTTTAATCATCTAAAATTTCTGTCTGTTTTTACGATTGCCATTTTGAGTGTGAATTAGCATTTTGGAGGAATATTTTTGGCGATTTACTGACATATATATAGTTATCTTTTGAATGGGTTCATGTGTTATAATTTGTTCCTATTTCTAATATAAATAGTGGGATACTCGAGTTTCTAAGCAAGAAGTGAAACATAAGCATTTCGAAATTCATTTTTTCTATTGAAGAGCTCTTAAACAACTTTTCTCTTTTGGTGGTTTGAATTTTTTTATTTAATGGTTCTAAATTTGGTGATTTATCAACATTTTGGCGATTTTAAGATCAGTTTTTATAGAAAATTTTTTATTCCGAGATCTGGGAATTTTTCGACGATTTTTTAATGCATTGTAACATTGATAAATTTCATTAAAATAATGTTAATCTATTGAAATTACATTTAAAAAATAACATTAAAATAAAATATTTTTATTTTTCGCTGTCATATTATAAAGCTCCATTTTAACAACTTATTATATACAATATTTTGAATCTGAGAAATAAACAAGGTATAATGCTATAAAACATAACTTACGAAACAGTGCTTATTAAAAGCGAAATTAGCTATGTAATTAACAAAAAATGTCTTCTTTTTAATTTTTTCATAGTTTTTCACATGTAATTGTCTCAGAATATTCAGAATTCTCAGAACATGCATCAGTTTTCTCTATAAAATTAATTTTACACTTTTCCTTTTTTATTTCAAAATATTTCTGGCTTTTGGCTATTACAGAAATAGTAGGGATGATTTTTCTTTAGGATTTTAGACACTGCAGCTTGGAAAGTTCAGAAAGATTTGAAGGAAAGATTTACAGACTCACGATTCTAGAAGATTCCGGTAATATAAGACAAAATGAAAAATGTCTTCATGGTATCAACACATAACGGATGTATTTTACAGAAAGTTTGCGATGAATTTCTGACTTTTTAGAGAACATTTGGAACAACAATGAAAACATAATATTTGAATGTTTTGACTGTTTTAACATCTGATACTAGAATCTTTTTCTTAGCATGTTTATCTTCCCTTTATTTTCCCAACTTTTCAGTGGACACAAGCATGGAAAATATCAAAAATGCTTCTAACCTTATCACATGGACAGGTGTTATAGAAATGAATTTGTTATTAATAAAGAAATTGAAAACTGACAATTTAAAAGATTTGTATAATATGCCTTAATGCATCATACAGAACTGGCACTAGGCATTTTCCCAGCTGATGCAATCTCTGTGAATCCTAAATTCTGCTGTTTAGTGCCTTTCTAAATTCTGCTTCCAGTGCCTGCTCTAAATTCTAAAAGTTATGAGATTTCTAAATTTTGTTGCTCAGTTTGTCACTAAATTCTAAAAATTCTGCCACATTAGCTCTATAACCAGCCCTTACCATATACACAGTCCAGTCACATTAATGTGACCATCTGTCAAAAGCCAGAATAACCACCTTTCGCAGAGCGGACTGCTGCGAGACGTGCAGGAAGAGAGTCACATAGGTCCCAGAAGGTGTTCTCTGGGATGTTGAGCCATGCCGACTCTAATGCCGTGGCCAGCTGCGCTAGATTACTCGGTTGAGGATCCATGGCGCGAACAACTCGATCGAGATGGTCCCACAGATGCTCGATTGGGTTTAAGTCAGGTGAGTTTGCTGGCCAGGGGAGGACGGTAAACTCATCCTGGTGCTCTTCGAACCACGCACGTACACTGGCAGCTGTATGGCACCTCGCATTGTCCTGCTGGAAGAT
>KK121797.1:298215-331661 GCA_000611955.2 Stegodyphus mimosarum
CAAATGTGAATCAAGCATAGATAATATTTTTAATTGAATTTATTCAGTTCCCATTTGCTCATAGGTCCTTAATTTTTTTCATTAATGGTCCTTAAAAGTCCTTAAATGTGCTTAATTTCCGCATGCAGAAATGTGTACGAACCCTGAATAAGCTAGGTCCTTCCTGACGAGAACCTTTTCAAATATTTAAAATCTTTGAATGGGTGATTCATATTGTCTTAGTGAAAGTAGTGAAAAGTAGATGCTCCAATAAAAGTTCATTTTCTGATACATAGACAGTAGTTAATGTAAAATGTAAAAAAAAGCTTTAGTGTTGAATTTATTTGAATTCTGAATGAAAAAAATTAAACATTCAGTAACAGCATTACATTCGTAACCTTAGTTTAACTTTAGTTTTTGTATTTCATGCATTAATTGTAAAACTATCATGTAAATAATTGTGCATTTAACTAAAATGGTATATTGTAATACAGTAATGTTATATTTGTATACATGTATTTACAACATACGTTATAAAATACAATGTAAATGCTAAATGCTTATTTATGTTATGTTTTGCTTTTATTTGTTTATTTTGACTTTGACTCATTACTGATGACTAATTACTCTTGTATTATTATAAGCATTCTTCAAAGAAAAAGTATTTAAGATCACAATAAATTATTTCCAAAATATTGTCTCCTAGTAAATGCTCTCATGTTTTGAAAAATATATTTCTATTTTAATTGGCACTTTGTTTGTTTACATATCATTTAAAAAATATGACAATAACTTATAGAAATTTACATATCATTTTATACCAAAGTATCTATTAAGTGTATTATTGAGATAGAGAGAAATTATCCATTATGAGAATAATAGCTATGAAATAAGCTTCCAAAAGAGTTCATTTATTGTAGCATATCAAGAAAACAATGCATGAATATTTTATAGTAATGGCTATATATATTAATTAGATAGTGAATATATTGTAATGAAATTTTTAAAGAAATTTCACCATTTTCATTGAACAGCAAAAACTTGTTATTCAAAGTTACAGAAGAACATTCTATAACTTTTCAAGAGTGCGTTAGTAGCATAGCAAGAGTGTGTTAGCAGAATGATGTTAGTAGCATAGCAATGTAAAGATGTTACATTATATATATATGAATTTTATATAATCATTTTATAATAATGAATGATATCTTCTTCATTATTCAAATCATAATAAGAAAATGTGAAATTTATGCTATTTTGTGTGATGAATTGCTTTTTTATTTGACTTGAAATGTTTTTCCCAGGAAAAAAGAGAATGGATTGCTCAAACAATATCAAACAAAGTGAATTACATTATTGAACAAAATTTACAAGTTCATCTCAAAACAGGTTGACAATCTAATTCATTTAATTTACTAATAAATAATTATTATATAATTTACTAATTTTTAAATATAATAATTATAATTTACTAATTTTTTAAATTACCTTAATCTATATTATAAAGCTAATTATACCTCCTAGTTTCATTTTAAAATTATTTAGATTCGTACTTTCAGGTAGGTGTATTGTTCTTCTAAAACAATCAACATTATTAGAACTAAAATTGAAAACTGGTATTGATGAAATATGGACTACAATACTGCCTGTTTCTGAAGTAAGTTTGTTTCATAATTTCTATGGCTTTGCATTCATATTCTCTGTTACTGACCACTTTTTGCTCTATTTAAACTGCTAAAATAACTTTATTTTATTTTTGTACAGTAAATTTAATTAACATCAATTCTATGTATTATTTAAATGGTTAAATGTAATACCATATTTTTAATGTATTATTGAATTTGCAGTATGTATTATTTTAATGCATTATTGAATTTAATATTACACATAGTAATTTCTTTTTTGATTGTGTTGTTGCATTCAGATTTGAAAAATATGTCATGAAGTAAAAACATAAAAATCTGCAAAAGAAAGTTTGCTACAGTTTTTCAAAATAAAATTGAACTAATGAAAATACTACAAAAATTTATTATGACATATTCAAATTCACATATACATTGTTTCAATCCTATATTTGTTAAAAACTTTGTGTGATCATTATTTTTAGTATTTCTTCTCCAACAGTATTTCATAACTTTTATTTGGTCGCATGCTGAACAACATCTGATAATAATCCATCCTGTCTATCCACTCAATGAATTTATATGGTACTGCAAATAAAATTTGCTTCCTTTAGGTAAAAATAAATGCATATATTTTATTTTAAAAAGCAATCGAAAGCTCTGCCCTCTTCTAAGTTTCAAATGTTATACTCTGTTATTTAATAGGCATGTTGTTGTACCGATCTTATTTGATGTTACAGGGGGAATTATAGGATTTTAGCAAATTAGAGGACTCAACCATCTTTTCCAACAATTCTTACCATGCTTACAAGACAAAGCAAAATACAGGAAATTACCTTTGAAGTGCCTATTTTAAATTAACAGAACTATACTATTGGTAAAAAAATATATAATTAATGTGCATAATTGCATGCATCTTCATTAACTTGCAATTAATTTTTCTGTAAAATTCCAATTCTAGATACGTTCTCCATTTGACAGCAAATGTGTGTATTCAGTGTTGCTTAAAAGTCACTATCAGTTTGACTGGATCACTTTGTCAAAGCATTAATATTGGAGAACTGAAATCCATTGAAGCTCATTCTTCATACAGTGAAGGAAGTGAATTGTATTAAGCCTTTTTTTTTTTTAAGTGTGCTTCTCTTTAAATTATCCAACTCATTTGGAACAAACTACAAATTAGTCATGAAAGTGACATATTTGGAAATGTCCAAAGACATTTGGAGCATACAGTGTCACAAGTTAGGCATAAAAAACAATGTATTATTGATACACACTAGACAAAGGTGCTTCAAGAGAAGTGTCGTCACTCCCATATTACAACCTACTGCCAAATAGGTTAACTACAGCACCAATCCAGTTTGCAGTGATTTGCACTTTTAACTGAAACTCTTGCCCCTTCTCCTCCCCAATTCAATGACATGATAGCAACTATCATTAAAGCAATTGTAATTAACTTTTAGTCTGGTAACTTTTAATCATTGTCATTGGCAAACTTAATGGAATTACTAAAATAATTATGTTAATTTATATCTGAAGAAATAGATAGTTTATCTCTTTGCATTTTTTTATGATTTTTTTCTCTCTCCCCAAAAATGTTTGCAAATAAAAACATAAATAATCTTATTTTGCAACATATATTTTTTAAAAAGTAATGATAGAAAAATTGTATTTCTAGTGAACAAGTTTATATTTTATATATAGCATATTTCATTAAAAAAAACTAATTACAATCTGATATATTTTTAAAAGTTATACATATACATAAATTTAAATTTCTCAATGTTTACTGATTTTAATATTAAACAATTATGAAATTATGATAACCACATGAAATTTTAAGAAATCTGGCTAAAGAATTTTATTTTATATTCAATATTTGATGCAATTTCAAATTCACGCTTTAAAAGAAATGCAACCTGCATTTGTATTGTATTTCAGCTTGATTTTTAATTTGGCTATTTAATAATAACACATGAAATTAAATACTCATTTTTTATCATTAATTTCATTCTTTCAACCTGCTTTCCAATGAAAAGTTTTAAATCAGTTAACAGTCATAAAATCCAAACATCACAATGGTATGTACAGTTTTTTTAATAATATTTGAAAATTCATAGCACAAGCTAAAATTTTTAAGAGAGAATTACCGTATTTTTCGCCGTATAAGACGCACTTTTTCTCCCCAAAATCGGGGGAAAAAAGTGCCTGCGTCTTATACGGCAAATACAAAAGCCCATGGCGCCGCTCTGCCTTGGCGCCGTCTGTCTTGGCGCTGTCTGAGACCAGGAAGCCCCGCTCTGCCTCGCACTGTATTTGGACGGTCTCTGCCTCGCGCTGCGATTGGCTGAGCGAAGAGGCGCGTGCCTTCGCTCGCTCCCGCGCTGGCTTTGTACACTTTTTAGAGTCTCGTAAGCCAGCGCGGGAGCGGGTGAAATATGGGAGCGGGGAATGAAATATATCATATTTCATACCACCCCATCAAGATGTCGAAGCAGAAGAGACTGGCATATAAAGTTGCTTTCAAGCTGGAAGTAATAAAATTTGCTAAGGAGCATGGAAACAGAGCAGCGGAGACACACTTTGGCATAAATTTGACATAAAGTTTTTCTTAAACTGCTGTTAACTTTATACAGTTGATATAAAATATTTTACTACGAAATTTGGTTCATAATCTTTTTTTTTTTCTAGATTTGCCTCCTTTAAAATTGGGTGCGTCTTATATGCCGGTGCGTCTTATACGGCGAAAAATACGGTACTTTAGAGCATCATGTAAGCAGTTTAAGATGAGGGATACAACAAATATTTGGTATTCAGCTTCTGCCTCGTCCAAATAATAAAATGTTAGAAAGTATGTTCATATTTGCACATTAAAAATTCACATTCATTATTATTAAGTGTACAATATGTTTAATTTTTTTCAAATGTTCTAAGCAAAAAAAGTATTGATTTGGAACAATTTAAAACTGCAAATAAAAATAAATAAAACTTATATGTGTTTAAAAATAAGTAAATAAAACCTATGTGTAATACGTCATAACATGGAACTATTGCTACTGTTCTTTGTGAACATCGACAGAATGAAATTTCATTTTAAGAAAAAATCCATTGGTTAAAATTTACTTCATATAATACAAAAATAAATATCCACAAAAACAACAATAATAGTGGTAATCAGTACGTGAGTACAAAAAGCCATACATCTTTGACAGTGATGCTCTAAAAATTGTACATATGCATTTTGCTTTTTAATCTGGCCTATCAATTCCATTTATGTTGCCCCTTTTGTAGTTTTTTTAAATCTATATTATATTTTGCACTTCCCCCCCCCCATGAAGATGAATTTTTAAGAACAAAGCAGAGGCAAAAGATAAAACCTTTTCTTTATCCTTAAACATTTTCAGCGTGAAGTTCACAGTTCATAAATTCAAACACTGACCACTGTGACATGAGATTTTTCAAATTTCATAAGATGACAGGCAATGATTACTGGCTAGATAAAATAAGTACTAGACCTCTGTAGAAGCTCAGCAATGCATCCTATCATGCAATGCTCATTTTTAGTGCAAGTCACTTCTGTAAGATTAAATGTTGCTGATAAAATGCTTACACATGAATTTTTCTGCAGTGTATGGTAAACCAATAGATTTAATGGACACACAGTCATATGTAAACCATACCATACAGGACAAAATTATTTTCATGTTTAAATATAAAATAATCACATTTCTAATCTGCTTATGAATAGCAAAAGTGTAAAATAATCAAGTACTAACCTTTGCTCTTCTATAGGAAATTTGTAGAAATAAATGTATTCCATCTGATTTTGACAAAATCTTTTTGCTTGTGCAGTCTTTAAAGCGGCAGTATCGATACACCATTTTGCCCAAAGCTGTGGCAAGAAAAGGAGCAAAACAAATTCAGATTGAATATCTAATGACTGAAAAGAAAAGGAGCACGCACATTTTGCTGGTTGTGTTTCCATAGCGCAATCGCTATGTGTGCTTTGGTCACTCCGAAGCGCAAGTTTCTCCCATTGAATTGATGATGCTTTACTATGTATTCAGCTTTGTACACTAGACTGCCCAAGCAACCTCTATTCTCTTTAGCGCTACAACTACTTTACTAAGGCAATGCTGGTGCATGTATGCACTAAGTATATCGGGAGATGCATGCATCAACTTTTCACCCGATCTCGCTATGTTCACATGCAAGAACATACAATTTTCTAACACAAATTATAAACGTGAATGAAAGTTTTATACAAACAAAAATTAATACCAGTAACTAACATATGAAAATTTAATTAAAAGTAATCAATCATATAAAATAATTATTAAACAAAAACTCAAAAATTTCTGGTTAAAATTCTTTTTCACGTTTATAAAATTCTTCACACAGCGTTTGGTTATTTGCCAGCAGTATTTGATGCCTACCTGCTACACAGTTTCGTAATTGTGTCTTCTAACACATGAAGAAGCATATTCTTGCTATATATTTATGTAATCAGAATAAGCTATACTTGAAGAATCAGCTGATTTGCAGTTTTGCTATGCTTATCAGACATCAGCATAAGAATATTTTGATCATATTTAATGAATTTCAACATGTAAATATATTTTTTTGTGTAGCAATTCAATTATATATATTAAATTCATGATAAATTCAGTTCACCTTCTATTTTACTGCTTTAATACAACAAATATATCTAATGGACTTCATGTGCAATTTGCAGTGGATCAATAAGAAGGTTCAAAGAAATTCATTTTCTTTTCCATGCTCTAGATATTAAAAAAAAAAGCTTTATTTTTTAGCCTAAAAGGGGCTTTTAGTCCAGTTCACTATAAACAGCGAATTACTTTTCAAATTGATGCCACCAAATGTTATTGCCCTGTATTATTTTTAAAAAAATTCTATAATAAAGATTCTGCATGAATCTATGTACTTTCCTTGCACTGTGAAAAAATAATGAACCCAGAGCCATCAAATTTTGGATAACGTAATTCTCCACATATGTACCTGAAAGCCCGAATTTTTAATTTCGAATTTATTTCTTTATCTGTTTCATATTTTGTAAAATTCTAATAAATTTTTGATTAACAAACTCAGTGATTTGAAAGTGAGCAGTGGCAACGCTGTTCAAAATAAAACATTTTTATTTCCAGTACACAAGGTTGTCTATTGGAAACTGTAAAGCTGGGCTGTTTTTAAATATTTTATGATTTTGCTATTAAATTGAACTTTATGTAGTGTAAGTGCAAAGAATGAAATATTTGATAAATAATGTTAGCACACAAAACATCAATAAGATGAAAAAAAAAAGGTTTTGCAAGCCATCTTACTAAGAAAACTGAATATTGATATGAAAAACTGAGAAAAGATCGAAAAAATAAAAAAATATATGCGAACACTTATCATTGCATCAGAAATTCTAAACATATGTTGCTTGAAATTTTTGTGATTTTGATGTTGAATTGTATGTGGCGTAAATGCGAAGAAAATTGTACTTAATAAATAAAGGTAAAAAAAGTGGGTTAGTAGTAGTGAATTCTGCTGCAGCCTAGTAGATTGCAAGCTTACCGAGAGCCCCCCCCCCTCCCAAAAAAAAAACTTGGCAAATCCTTTTGGTCAACCATTAAAATCTGAAAACTTTCAAGTTCCTTTTAAGAATATTATTTGTATTTTACTTATTCAGTAAATAATATTAGTACCTTCATTCTAAATAAATAAAGTTTTGGTTTCTTTTTGCACTCATCGCAATGCTCAACATTTAATTTTAAACTCTTATTTTCACTACGGTACCAAGGTTATATGGTTGTATTTAAGAATACATGAAAGACTGAAATATAATTTTTAATTTTATGTGTTAAATGTGTGATGCATATGTATATTTTTTTAACAGTTTTTCTTTTATTTTAGACAGTTAGAAGATTAAAAGAATTTTATAACATAAGTGAAGATGTTGCTACAAATATTTTGAAATATGTGCCATCCAATGAAGAACTTATACATGGATCAAATATTGTATTTTGTAACCTTTGGTCCACTGATTATACACAACAGCAGGTAACGATTTAATTTTCTGCATTTAGATAAATTTAACATTTGAAATACACGTATTATGTTTATGTAAAGATCAAAAAGTTTTTTTGAAACACTAAAAGGACAATATAGTACAATTTTAGGTACTCTTCTGTTATCAGGACAGGATCCAGAAATGTGTTCATGTATGCATGTATATATGTATGTGTATGTATACACATGCATACACACACATACATACATACATTTCTGAATCTGATTATGATAACAGAAAAATACCCAGTTTTAATACATTTCAATTAAGGCAGCTGGCAGTAAACACTGTTCTCTAAACATTATGAATAAAATTGGTTTTAAACTATAATATGTAAGATAAGTAAGGTATAAACATAAAATTTAGCCCTGATGTAGATAATACAATAATTAATGTTACATTGTACACATTACAGTTCTGAAAAGTTATAGTGTGTTTTGTAAAATTTTTTTGAGAAATAAAAGCATAGCAAAAACATTTTATGAAACAGTTCCTTTCAAAATATATATAAAATTTTATGGACATGAGATTCTTAGGTAATCTCATGTCCATAAAATAAAATGCGTAATATATCTTCTTCCTAGCCTGAATGCAAACTTTCTTCATTTTGTCAGTAAATTTACTGGGGTAAGAGAAGGCTGATGCATTTCCATGCCTACGAACCATTAAAGTTCATTCGGTGCTTTTGAAAAGAAAGGGCACAGCAGTTATATGTTTCTTAGGTAATCTCATGTTCATTCAAAAGGATTAGTGATTGGGCTGACCTATCCATTTGCTGAACTCTTTGATTCACTAGATACTAAATGATTATAGCTGCTTATGTAGCTGGCATTGTCATCTATTTAAGCAAATTGTCTTATAGTTTTTAGAATCAAGTTATGAGCATAAAGTGCTGCTGGCCAACTACTTATTTCTAGTAACTCAAGTCACTCAGAGATCTGTCAACAACACATCATCTTGCAGACACAATGAAGTCAATGTGAATGCTTTAATACAGCAGACACTCATTAATTCAAGCTCAAAGGTTCTTAGAAAAGTATTTGAATTATCTGTTGCTAAGAGAAAATATAACTTTAAAAGTGTATTGCTGAAGAAGAAAAATCTCCTAGTATGTATAACTCCAGAAAATATATTATACCATGCTATCTAAAATTAAACATATTAGAAAGCAATAAAGACTCACCTTAATCATAAAATGAAGCAAAAGCTATGCAGTAGAAAGTAAACTTTAATTAAAAACATAATTGCACTTTTGAGAAAAACTGTAAAATGGATGTTTGGTTTTGTTTATTATGCCTACATTTCCTAGCCAGTTTCTTGATTTGAAATAGACATTTCAATTCATTTTCAGAGGAAGGTTCAATCTGAATAAATTCTTTCAAAGTTTTTATAGAGTCTATTATGGTCTCATTAGGATGTTTAACAGCCTGCATTGTCTTTATCTTATTTTAATCTTCTCAGATAGTTTTTATTATGTTATTGTTGCTCAGTTTTCCACAGACTTTCAAGTCTTCATCTACCCTTACATAATCAGAAAAAATAACATTATCATATTTAAATTTTTTGAATTCAGGAAAATTTGTATCAATATGATTCATCACATTCTTTGATATGATTGTTCCCTTTGGCATGCATGGATTTTGCATGACAAAAGCAATTACTAAATGTGCTTTCTTTTACAGCATCCTGTGCGATGTATAGATCATTTATAGCTGTCAACAGAGAAATGTCATAGTTTTCATCACAATCTAAAGAAAAAATTATTTGTTGCAAGAGTCTCTTATGATAATTTGTTTTCAAATTCTGGATGATACATTGAGCCATTTGTTGTAGCTTCACAGCTGTGCTTCACAACAAATATTCAACCTGTATGGAACTCAGTTCTGGAAGGTTATTGTGGCAGGTTGCATTATCCACAAATGAGAGAATTTTATGCTTTTCCCTCAAAAACTGCTCATCTATTCCTTTTAACCAGTTACTGAAGATGGCTCGTGTCATCCTTGCTTTTGTATTGGATATATAATCAACTGGTAGTGTTGGAATTAGTTTAAAACACAATGGATTCTTGGACTTTACAATCAGTAATAATTTGAATTTTTCTGCTCCCATCCATGTACAAACTAAAGCTGCAATCCTCTCTTTACTGCTTTTACCTCCTACACAATCATCCCCTTTAAAATGTAATGTCTTGTTTGGCAAGAATTTATAAAAAAGTGCAGTTTTGTATGCATTAAAAACATCTTTTGGTATGTAAGTAGAGAAAAGTCCTGGCAATTTCCTATCGAAATTAGTGTATATGTCTTCGTTTATATCAGAGCTTTGGCCACATTGATAAGAAATATTGTCCTTTGACTTAAATTGAGAAAGCCATTTATTACTGCATTTAGAATCTTCAATGTTCATTTGACTTGCGAATTCATCAGCCTTCATCTACAATAGACCTCCATTTATCGGAAAATTTCAAGATCTAGCCTCTTCATAGCAGTAGAGTTTTTTCTGTATTTTCTTGGGAAGCATTTCTCATGCGTTTCCTTCCTCTAGCAAATTTCAATTTTTTTCAAGAATCTAAAATTGATTCCTTCTTTTTCAAATAAGTTGACAAGCTATTTTTTTTAATTCCATAATCAGCTGCTAACTTTGTTTTACATTTGCCATTCTTTACTTTAAAATTTCTACACATTTACACCACACACCGAGAAAGAAAAACTAGAGTACATTAACTTGTCTTTACCACAGGCATAACTGACACAGCTCTCTAGAATCTGTAGTAAAGACTGGTTTTTCTAAAATTCTAAGAAAATTGATAACAAATAAACAAAAGATTCTCCCTCTACCCTGACCTATTCATAAATGGTTCTGAATGAATCCAAGGAAACAGGCCAGGGAGCTTTACCCATTAAGCACTGATAAGAGGTGGACAGCAGGACAATAGCCACTAACATTTAACAGACATGCAATCGGCTAGGAATGCACACATGTGCCTCTTTACATCGAAAAGAAATACAGATAATTTTGACACACAAAATAATAAATACAACATGTATTTTCTCCATTAAAAGAGGGAAAAGAAAATTTTTTTTTGTCAGATTTTTAGTTTGAATGAACCAAAGTGATACAAATTTAGTTCAAATTAATTCTAACACAAGTTTTTAACTCAGGATAATACTTGTCTGTAAGTATCCTTTTCAAGAATGCTGGATTAGTTATATCATGTTTTCTGTTATGTGTTACATGTTTTCTTCCCTAATATAATCAAACTGCTTTGCAAAGCCAGTGAAGCAGATGCAGAAGTTTTTTTGGCAAATAAATATTGTATATAAGGTCTTATTCTTTTGAAACAGATATATGTCTTTTTGGTGCTACAAAATAAGCTACAGCAAACGGAGATGCAAATATGTTTGTTCTGGCAGAAAGGGCTAAAAAACAATTATCACAAGGATCTAACTGAACTGCTTTTCTTGCAACTGTAGTTTCACTGAGAAACACATTTCATAACTTGTTGATGACACTATGAAAAGTGGTCAAGTGGTTAAGATTGTTGAATACTGGTCGTTTAACCTAGGTTATAACTAGATGAACAGGTTGGCTACATGGTTGGTTTCCATAGCTTTTGTGATGCATAACATGAATAAAGCCATTTTTTCTTAGAAAATCCTTCACAAAGGTGTCCCTCCCCTTAAGCATAACTTTCATGCTCTTTCCCATACTCAAATAAACTAAGCTGACCTGACACTATGATAAATATTTAGTGATTTTGAAGAATTAACTGGCATGTGCAATTAGATTGAAGTTAAAATTGTTCTGTGTTGACACATTGAAACTGTTTAAATATAAGTAAAAGTAGATGCTTTCATAGATGACTCATCTGCTTCATTAGCTGGAGTTAGAATTTTCCTCAGCATTCCAACTTTATTGTGTGTTGTGACTTATTTCACTTGTGACATCAGAACAAGCCCATGAAATTCATTGTGGCAAAGAGAGCAAGTTTGTGCCTGTTGTTAGCAAGAGCCTTGAGCACCATACAGGTGGCTTCGCTCAGTTCCAAACCCAATTTTGGAGGACAGCACCCCAGGACAACAATGTCTCCCATCCCTCTTCCCTAGCACCCTCTCAAGAGCACTTTTGGCTCAAGACATATTTAGAGTGTCCCCCATGCCCTACAGATACTATACATTTACAAACATCCTTGCCCTTCTCCAGGATTCGAACCCGGGCACTTCGGTATTGCAATAGGCTCCCCTAACCACTATACTATCTTGGCAACCCAACTTTATTTAATGATTTTGCTGTTTCAGCGTGTTATAGAACCACTCTGATTCATCCAACTGCTTATCTTAATTAATTTGGTAAATGATTTTTGTGGGGTATTATGCACAATATTTCAATATCTGATCAAACATTTCCAAAATCAACCAAAACATTTATTTATATGCATGTTATCAAATCTCAACTATTCATAAATTATGTGCGGTAGGAATCTAAATTTTCTTGACTGATTAAAACTACAGAATAATTGGAAAATCCAAACAATTGACTATTTTCCTCTCTCTCCCTCTGTAGGGTAATCCATGTTTATTTTAATACAGGTGGAGTATGCTTTTGTTTGAACAACCAAAAGCCTGCTTCTTATTGTGAAATGATCTATGAGTATGTAACTTAATTGGCTACTGGTGACATTTGGTTTCTAAGAAATACTTATTATGGCTATGCTATGATTCACAGAATAAACAAACAAAAAAAATTGTAGGCATATATTTGGGATGTAAATACTCATTTCAAATATTTATAAACTGCATAATTTGCTAAATGATGCATAACTCATTGGAAAGTGACATAGTTCCCAAATGATATATGGTAACATATTATTGAATAAAAATCAATACATGGACATATTTACTGGCTTCGAATAAATTATTTTTTATTGTAATCTAGTAAATATCATATATCATCATTCATACAAATCAGTTTAATAACTTTTGAAAAATATGTAGTTAACTGTTTTACTTTTTCAATTTCTTAAATCAAAAAGCTGAAAATATGTAAATAAAATTAAAAAACCAGCTTAAATTTATGCAGTCTTGAAATTAAAAACATAGCCTTTGGTGCTAAAAGTTCTCAGTTTTTATTATTATCCTACTGTATTTCATATATGTATATATATATATATGTGGGGTAATACCTTTTTTAAAAAGACATCTAAGAAACTTCTTGAAAGGACAGCACATTTAATTACATTTAAAGTATTTACATTTCTTACAAATAAGTTTATGTAAATTTAGTTCGCTTCTATGACACACTTTTGTTTACGTCTTTAAATCTAGCGTCGTTATTCATTCAATACGTCTCGAGGCCAACTGCCACATTAGATGGAATTCCGTTCCCTCGTCCAAGTCAGCGCCATCTGTCGTTCAACATAGGCACCACATACTTTCGGCCATCCTGGATTCGTCTGGTCCTCCAGGCGACACTGCAAATATAAAAAAAAATACAAAAGCAAAACAGAATAGACAATAGCACGTCTAAAATTATAGGTTAGACTATTTAGAGTCCTTGATCGTCTTTCAGCTTCAAGAATGACAAAATGAGTAGAGTCGTCTTCAAACTTAATTTGCCATAGAAACAGTAGTTAACGTCTTTAACCGCAGTTTCTTCGTCTTTATGCACCTTTTCATGCGTCTTTAGGCGTCTTTCAATTCGTCTTTAAGCCTCTTTCCTTTCGTCATTAAGAGTCTCTATTTTCGTCTTAAACGTCATGATATATTTTTTAAGTTTTCGTCTTCTTACAGAAAATATGTGCAATATATTTCTTTTTCTTCTTTAATTTACTTCAGTCTTCTTTTCTCGTATTCTTCTTAACAGTTACTCCATGGTTTTAGAAATTCAGAGCAAGTTGTCGTATAATTAGGACCTTCATGACTTCCTTCTTTAACTACATCGTATGTATTGCCACCTTTAACTTTAGTTATTTTGTATGGTCCAAGATACTTTGGTTTTAATTTCAAATGCGGTCCAAACTGAGTTCTTTTTATAGCGACCAAATCTTCGACTTTGTAATCTCTTGGTTCTCTTCTTCTTAAATTATATGTTTTCCTGTTCTCTTCTTGAATTTTAAATATCTGTTGCTTCGCATGCTTCCTAAGTTCATTTCTTTTAGCTTCAAAATTCGCTTGAAATTCAGCTTCGATCATTTCAATCAACTTATCAGTACCTTTAGCATTCATCTTTGTACCAAAGAGCAGTTCAAAGGGTGTGGTATCTATACTTCGCTGGTATGTCGAGTTAATAGCCTGCTGCAGCTCATTTGTATGTTTGTACCACTGAGTCGGATTTTCTAAAGACAATTTTGAAAGAATTGATATGATAGTCTGATTGATACGTTCAACTTGACCGTTAGCTCTAGGCAGGCCGGTAGTAATCAAATGATGTTTAATGTTCTCTTTAGAACAATAATCGGCGAATTCGCTGGAGGTGAAAGCTGTACCTCTATCCGAGATTATTTGAGAAGGACTGCCAAATACAGCCTTTTGTATCTCCAACTTCGCTATAACTTCAGCAGATGTTGTGGACTTCGTAGGATAAATCCATACAAATTTAGTAAATGCATCAATAACTACTAAGATGTACTTATAATTCTTATGTGTACCCTCCAAAGGACCAAGGTGATCTAAATGATACGTTTTTAACGGCACATCTTCTTTATGTATTGGGTGTAAGAAACCTTCTTTCTTTCCTTTCTTATGATTCACAAGAATACAATGAACGCAGTTTGCTATGATATTTTCTACTTTCTGTCTGAGTTTAGGGATAAAATAATACTCTTGGATGCTTTTCTCAGTATATTTGACTCCTGAATGTGCTTTCTCATGGAAACTTCGTATAATTTCTGTTTCCATAATTTCAGGCACAACCATTAATTCTTTACCATCAACAAATTTAAACAAAATTCCATTTCTGTCACAATAGTCTTCATAACTAGAACTTTTAAGTAATTCTTTTATCATTTTTATTTCATTATCCTTATCTTGGGCTAATTTCAACTTTGGTAAAATATCAACTGAAACACAAAAAATACTAATGGGAGATCTACTTAGGGCGTCGACATGAGCCATCCTGGTACCGGAACGATGCTCAATCACATAATTAAATTCTTGTAGGAATAAAGCCCAACGAGCAACACGAGTTGATAAGTCCCGTTTTGACATGGTCTTTTCAAATGCGGCACAGTCAGTCACAATTTTAAAAGGAATTCCCAGTAAGTACACGCGGAATTTCTTTAGTGCTTCTATGATTGCTAGAGTTTCGAGTTCATAACTAGAATACTTCTTCTCAGCGTCAGTGGTCTTCTTACTCATGAAGTAGGTAGGGTGGAAACTATTATCATATGGAGACCTCTGCAATAAAATTGCTCCATATCCCTCTAAGCTAGCGTCAGTATGCAATTCAGTCTCATAACTGGGATTATAGATTCCTAAGACAGGCTTTTCAGCTAATAATGTCTTTAATCGATTGAAAGAATTTCTTTCTTCTTCTTCAAATTTAAACTTACGATCTTTTTTCAAGAGATCACTCAAAGGTTTAGCAATAATGGAATATTTTGGAATAAACTTCCTGAAATATCCGGTGAGGCCAAGAAAACTATGAATTTGTTTCAAAGTAGTCGGTTCTGGAAAATTTAGGACTGCTTTCGTTTTTAAAGTAGATGGAAAAATTTTACCTTCTTTGATAACATGACCCAGGAATTCTATCCTCTTCTTCAAAAAATGAGATTTCTTAAAATTAATCTCGAGTCCGTACTCACTAGCAAGCTTTAAGACCCGTTCAAGTCGTTCGATTCCTTCTTCAAGGGAGGAAGACAAGATTATTACGTCATCCATGTAGGGCAAAACAATACCATCATTAATTAAAGGTCGAAAAATAGTGTTAATGTACCTCTGAAAAACAGCCGGAGAATTGCATAATCCAAAAGGAACCTTAAGAAATTGATATTGCCCTTCGTGTGTTACAAATGAAGTATATTTCCTACTATCCCTATTTACGTCAACATGGAAAAACCCATTTTTAAGATCAATTGTACTAAAGACATGTGATCCCTGTAACTGATCTAGAATGTCTTCAATTAATGGAAGTGGAAATCTGTCCTTTACAACTATTTTATTCAATCTCCTATAATCTATGCATACACGAGGTGTTCCATTTTTCTTCTTAACGATTACAACGGGGCTACAATATTCTGAAGAACTAGGTTCTACTATTCCTTGTGCTAACCATTCAGCTACTTGAGCTTCGACAATTCTTTTTTCTGAAAATGGCAACCTGCGAGGCTGATGAAATATGGGTTCATTATTTTTTACCAGAATATTCATCTCTATATTCGTTGTTTTAGTTTTACGCGGTACATAACTCGAAACCAATTGTTGCACCTTATCTCTGAAAATATTTGGAACATCAGGTTCAATATTTACTTCAGTTTCATCGTAAGATAAATCAATTGGAAGAACAGACAAAGTGTTTATTTCTTTTGTGCACAGTGATTTATTTTTAATCGTAACTCCATTTTCATTTATTAGGGTTTCGCCCTGCATTAACACATTGAGTCCTATAATAACGTCACAAGACATAGCATCATTGTTTACTACACAAATGTCAGCACTACACTTAAAATCATCAATCTGAATACTTTCTTTAAAACAGCCTAATGGTTCTACTCGGCATTTCCCAAATCCCATCAAAGTAGAATTCGAAGGACTTAATTCTTTAACATTTAATTTATCAAAAACAGATTTTCTAAGCAATGTTGCCTGACTTCCAGTATCTATTAAAGATTTTACCTTTAAATTACCGATCATTACCAATTTGTTCAATTTTGATTCAACATTAACATTCACACTAGCTACTTCTTGTTTAGAATTTGTTTTAGAGCATTCTGAAGCTTTATGACCGAAAGCTTTGCATTTAAAACATTTAATTCCCTTATCTTTATGAATACAATTTTTAGAGATATGATTTTTTAAACCACAATTAAAACAAAATTTATTGTTACGACTTTCGAAACTATTATATTTAATATCAGATTTACCATCATTCTTTACTTTACTTTTACTCACATTTTCGTTTTTTAAATTAGCTCTATCATTAAAATCATGTTTCGTTTTCGTTCTATCGAAAGCACCTTCACTTTTTGCAAAATCGTCTTTCATTACTTCGTACACTTTCAGTTTTTCTTTAAATTCGAGTAAGTTTTTACATCCATATAGTACCATTTTGTTTTCGTGTCTGTCATTTATTCCTTTTATAACATAATGCATTAAGGCAGCGTCATCTATTTTCCCAAAATTACATAATTCTTTCATCTTTAAGAAATATTCTTGAGCCGATTCGCCATTTTTCATTTTCGTTTGATTTAACAATTCATGTAAATTAGCAGAATTTATTTCAAAAGAGAATTCGTCAATCAAAGCTTTTCTCAATTTTGACCATGAATTAATTTCCGGTTCTGTTCGAATAAATAATGCAGCTTTCCCGCCAAGCGATCGTTTGGCAAAAATAAATTTGTGCAAATCAGACAAATTAAATAGTTTAGAAGTATTTTCAAAATGCTCGATCCAACGAAAAACATTTTCATGCGATTCTGCACTAAACTTCGTAATTGTGCTTTCGATATCAGAATAATTAATATTAACATTCTGAATTATAGAATTTCCATTAATAACATTTTTACAAGCATAATCACACTGTATAGAAGAATTTTTCTTATCGAAAATATTGCGCTGCATTGAAAAATCGTTTGGTATTCTTTCTACTTCTGTTTCCGATTCATCCGAGCTAGACGTAACGGCGCCATTTATATTTTCAGCTAATGTTTCAATATTGCATAATAAAGATAGAATTCTTTTTGCTAGCTCTGATTTATCGCCTTCGAATGAAATGCTTAGGATATTAGAAATTGTAACTAGCTCATTAAATGAAAAACTTTCTTCTACATGTTTTAATTTCTTTTGAAATTCGTCACTATCTAAAGCAAAATCAAATCCAGAAAAGTTCCTAATTCTCTTTCGGTTTGACCGATCTCCATCAGAATCAAAAATAAATCTATGTAAAGTTCTAATCTTATCTGCTTTACAATTCTTCAATGCAACGTAGATTTTTTTAATGTCACTTAAAATCATTTTAAAATATGAAAACAAAATTACATACCTTCAAGCTTCGAATAGTCATTCAATTGGTAATCCAGCTAGTTAATTATGGCGTTCTATATCAGCATCAATGTAGATTTTCAATAATTGCTTGAAGCATTCCTTAATCCCACTTCTGATAAATTGTGGGGTAATACCTTTTTTAAAAAGACATCTAAGAAACTTCTTGAAAGGACAGCACATTTAATTACATTTAAAGTATTTACATTTCTTACAAATAAGTTTATGTAAATTTAGTTCGCTTCTATGATACACTTTTGTTTACGTCTTTAAATCTAGCGTCGTTATTCATTCAATACGTCTCGAGGCCAACTGTCACATTAGATGGAATTCCGTTCCCTCGTCCAAGTCAGCGCCATCTCTCGTTCAACATAGGCACCACATTATATATATATATATATATTAAAAAATAATCATATATAAGTAAAGACTATTAAGAATCCTGCATTTAGGATGAAATGTATGAAATACACTAGTCATCAAAATTAAAGAGTAACGAGAAAAAATACGCTCACTAAGTTAATGTTGCAAATAATGCCCAATGCACTAATTATTTATGTTAATAAAAGCAATTAAACTCAAAATTGCATTTTCACGCATATGCTAGCTCTGAATTATGCAAATTTAGTGACTGACAATATGGTGAACAACGGACACATGCTGGAATTCCAGTCTGTAGTGTTGTTTAAAGTGAATGTGATTTCTGAGAGCGATCAGTATTCAGTAATTATGCTCATTTAAGTGAATGTCAAAAGTGGCAAATAATCGAGGAAGGTCAAATACAAATGGAGTTCGGCCAAAGACTTGAATATCCCTCAAAATGTCATATCAAGAGTTTGGAGCCACTTTTTTAAGCACTGGATCAGTTGATAGACAGCATGGTCAAGGGCGACCAAGAGCAACAATTACATCAGAAGACCATCTGCCATTGTTGGCTCGAAGAAATCGCAAAGCAACTACAAGTGATTTGGTGTTAGACCTTCAGGCTGCACAAAGGCTTAACTAGGTTGGACTATGGAAGAAAACCAATGTTTGTGTTGCACTCATTCCAGCTTCCAAAGGAGCCCGTTTAAACTGGTGCCATCATCATGTTCAATGAGCCAAGACAACTGGATTCAAGTATTGTTTACTAATGAATCCAGACATAGTCTGAATAGTGATTCTAGATGTATTTTGATCTGGAAAGAGGAAGCAACATGCAAGTTGCCTTCCCTTATCTGTGAAATATCCCATTTCCGAGACTGCGGTTTAATAGTCTGGGGAGAAATCATGACAGATAGCCACACCGATTTGCATACTGTTCAGCGAGATTCTGTAACTGCTGGGAGATATGTGGATAAGGTATTGAAACTCCAAGTTAGAATGTTTAGAGGTGCTGCTGGCCGAGAGTTTTTGCTAATAGATGACAATGCTCAGCCTCATTGAGTATCTGTGGTGTCAGAATACTTGCAAACAGAAGATATTACTCTAATGAATTAGCCACCTCACTTACCCGATTGAGGGCATGTTGGATGCCTTATAGCAGCAGGAGGGTCCGGGTAAGAATTTGGCATACCAAATTCCTCCCTGAACCCTCCAAGAGCTGAAAAGTACACTTATAGAAGAGCGATCACAAGACTTAACACTTTTAAAGTAATGATGGTAAAGTTTATGAAATTAAGATGTGAGGTATGTATATCTGTTTAAGGTGAACATACGTCATATTAAAGAAAAAAATTTTCCAGTTTCCATAACTTTTGTTTTAATTTCAATATTTTGTGAATAATCAACTTCCAAACATTGTAATTTATGTTAACTAATGCTTTTGACCCAATTTCTATTAATAATTTTTCATTCAGTATCAGTTACATTTGATTTTTCTCATTGCCCTTTAATTTTGATGACTAGCATATATAATGCTTTAGATGAAAAATTCTATGTTTTCTAACTTTTTAGGAGCAATGAAGTTAATGTAATTCATGTCATACTTATGTTCAGCACTAAGTATGATGATATGCATTTCTGTTACTGATTCAAAAAGATTTTTAAAAAGTGTGACTTATTCATTGATAGCTCGATACTGGTCTTCTGCAGTGACAATGGCAGTAATATTGATTTAAAGCATTGCTGCATTGGCAAGAAATGTTTATGGTTACCGATCCATGCATATGCGCTTCTTCTAACGTTGCTTTTAAAATATAATGATTTTTTTCGTTTATGCTCATAGTTCACGTCAATGAAAATTTTCATTTTTGAAAATAGCAGTTTTTCAATGGTTACTGATGCATGCATATGCATTTCTTCTACCTCCAATTTTAAAATTCAGTGGTTTTCTGTGCATAGTTTGTTTCTTTGACTAGTGAAGTCTATTCTCATAGTTATTCTATACACACATCTTTGCCTAGTGAAAAATGTTGGCTTTTAAATTATAGCAAATTTTTACTGCAACTAATCTTCATGCTTACTATTTTTGATTCATCATATCAACTGAAAAGGGAGCTATAGTTTTGCCCCCTCCCCAAAAAAAAGACATGCTATCAAAAGAATTTGTTAAAGGGGACAGAATATTCTGTTGTATGTTGAAAAAGAAACCATTTGGCTTTGCAAAGTCTGCAGCATGTCATACTCAAGAAGATCGAGCATAGAGATACAGCACACCATCACTTGGAGTCCTGTCTCATTGTCTTTATGTTCGGGCTAGTCTCATACAAAAATAATAAGCATAATCAATACTTTACAAAGGAAAACTGCTCTACCGACACAATGCAATTATGAAAAATCAGTTAAATTGTTTCTGCTTCTCACAGAGGTCACTGCAGGAGACAAGTATCAACAGCCTTTTCTTTGTAATTTTTTTAATTTAAAAAAGTCCATTATGAAAAAAATGCAATGGATTTTTTTAAAAAATCTCATTTTTGTCATTTTTTTAATAAGCATTAATATGTGAAATGTAAACCTTTATAGTTAATTTATACGTAACAATCAATAATATACATAAAACACTAAACAATGTTCAAGTGACTCTTTTAATGAAAAATTGACATTTAACTTTTATGCCACTTTACTTTTATGAAAGAACAGCAACTAAGGTTGATATAGAAGCTACTCTTTGAAATTTAGTAAATCTATCAGTCTAAAATCTGCTTCCTTAAATATAAATGAATTTAGAAATGCTTAACATGAATGTGTTAATATAATGATGAGTATCACAGTAAAAAGAAAGGTAAATCTATTCTAGAATCCATTGTATTTTATTGCAAGTAAAATAATTTTACGTTATTAATTAAATCCTAGCTCAATTTTATAAGAGATATCTTTTCTGAGTATTCATTTTCTATTGCAGGTGCAGAGAGCTTGGTGTTATGTAAAAGGAATGTTAGGAAAATTATAAACCAGGAATTTTATATATATATATATTTTTTTGTATGCTTTATTATGCAATAAATGTTATTTTTTTATTTATACTCATTTTAACATTTAATACGTCACATTTTAAAATTAAATGTTGCTGTGGTCTCAAACTCGGACTGCTCACTGGCTGCATGCACGATTTGAAAACAGCTGACGGGCGAGTTTTTTTTAACAGAGTTAAAAAATTTTTTATTAAACAAATTATAAAAATATTTCACATTTTGTTTACTAAGTATTTTTCAAAACTTACATAAACAGTAATAAAAGTATCACTAAGGGAAAAGAATCAAACTTGTTTTTATTTTTTATCTGAATTCTGAAGTTTAGTACCTGCAAGACATTTTTGTGGTTAGTTTGTTTAAATATACTGACACCCAACACTGGTTTTTAAAAAATGCAATATTGATTAGGATTAAAGTTTTGATATGCGCACTATAAAAGAAATTTTACAGTAATGAACTGGCATTGCATAAGTCAGCTGAATTAAAATTAAATTCATTGATGAACTTTGATGTCAAAATATGAGTTAATAAAGAAATTGTGCAAAACTGAACAAATATAAAATATAGGGTTTAATTTATATATTGCTTTCATCTATTGACAATTTTGTAAATGATTTTACTAAAACTTACAGGATATATCACTTCGTATCTTTCGAAGTACTTGTTCAGTTCACTTTGACCTGAGTATAATGGCCCTATGAATTACCAAAATCATCTGTTTATATCTGAAATAGAATTACAGGCACATAAGAATCATTTTCTCACAATTTAAAACATTTTTATTTACAGCTTTTGAAATATATACATGAAGCACAGCACGCCATCACTTGGAGTCCTGTCTTGTTGTGTTCATGTTCAGGCACCAAACTGACCATGATAATGTGTTGAAGCATTATTTAGCAGCTGTGGCTACAAGAAAGAGTTAAAAAAATTAATTTTTTTAAATTTCTGTTTTGAACAATAGAAAATTATTGTAGATAAGTATAAAATATATAAAGTCAAATCCCTTTTATACTGAATTATTGCATATATCAAAATATTTCCATTAAAAATACAAGTGAAAAAAAAAGCTTTTATTGAATAGATGGAGAAGGTATGTTCGATCTTAAACATAAAAACTGATAGACTAAAAATGTTTCATTACTTTATTTAGACATCCAGAGAGTATAGCGGTTAGGGGGAGCCTACTGCGGTATCAAAGAGCCAAGGTTCGAATTCTGGAGAAGGCATGGTTGTAACTATCCATCCTTTCATAGGCAGGCAACGATGGCTGTCTATTAGGTGCCTCCACAATAAAATGGACACCACTTCTGGCCTAAAGATTGCCAATGCTGAATAGGCAAGTGCTTGCCATTAGATTAAAAAAAAGTTACTTATTTTACAAACTATATATAAGCTGTGCATCTTTTGATTCATTAAGTGGATGGTACTTAGGGTGATGAAAATCTAGAAGTGTTAGGAAGAAAAGTTATGAAGCTATCCTGTTTTGGTAATGTAATCTTGAAACAAACACATGCAATTTGATCTTTATTACATGACTGGATTTGAAAGACTGCTGCTATTCTACAAGTTATTTCAAAGAAGCCATGAAATGAAAACAACCTGAATATTCAAATGTTGGTAATGCTAAGCATTTCTCTCACATGGAAAAGTGGTTAAGTAATGTTTTTACAAAATGCCTTTATTTTTTATCTCATATTATTACAGAAAGCAGAAAACTTGCATTATTCTTTGATATGTTAGACTTAACACCAAGTTCCAATTAGAAAAAATACATTAAAGATCCCTATCAGTTCTGTTTTGAAGTTATTTCAGCTAAAGTGAAGTAGTAGGCACATGCTAAATTTAGTGATTTTATTATTACATAATAATTTTATTTTGGTAACCTTACTTTCATCCTTTCAATCATAGCCAGCACACAATGCCAAGTCCATACAATTCTTCAAAGTTCTTTTTTCAGCAGAAACAGATCAGTGTGTGCATGGAGAGAGCAAAAGCACAGAAACATTACTAAAGAATTTCTTGAAAGAGGTATATGTGAAGTGCTGAGGTTGTGCAGTTCTCGGACTTCTTTTTTAGCAAAAACAGATCACTGTGTACATGGGAAGAACAATAAAGTTTTTTTTTAATATATCGTATAATGCTTATTTAATAATTAAAATTTTTTTTAGACTGGTTAAGTTTGTGTTCTTATTCTGATAATGTTTATTAACTTACAATAAATATTGATATTTTAATAAACGTTTTTAGAAAACCTGCCAATTTACATTCAATAAGTAACTTTTACCATTATTTCAGAAGTAAGCAAAATGTACTCAAACAGTAAAAAAAAGGGCAAAAGAAAAACATGTTTATGTGAGTTGCATAATAATTTATTGATTATTATTGAATTTATTGATTCTGATTTTATATTTTACCCTCTGAGCGACATGAGTTTTTGGATCTGCTCATGAAGACCTATATTTAAACAGCATTTATTTACTAAGTTTGTATAATTACTTATTTTAATCTGTGCTTTCATAAACTTCCATTCATTAAGATACATCATTAAAACAAAGAAGAAAGCAAAATAGTTAAGATTATGACTATTATATATACCAAGTAAAAAAAAAATCTCATGACCAGATAAAGCCGGTTGTGCAACTCAGGCGATTAATTCTTTATAAATTAAATCAGATTATACTCATCTGAAAAGTTTTTTTTTTCATTACATTTCGTACAATGCAAAATGTACAGCATGAATGTTAGCATAGTTATGTATGAAATATTAAGGACTAAATATTGAAATCTATAATGGCTTTGACTGTAATACAAAAACTGGATGCTTAAAAGTACATAGGAACTTTTATTGTGTAAAAAATATCACAAATTATAAACCATCTAACTGAAATAATTACCAAAGGCATCAACAAATGTACTGAAAATAAATGAATTGATATAAGAAATCTAATAGTTGTTATACATCAAACACATAAAATCAAGTCTTGAAATTATACAAATTATATACAATCGGTTTGAATGAAGCATTAGATAAACAACAAGAAGTTTCAATGCAAAATCATATTTTTTACGGAACCTAAGAACTTTAAATGTATAAAAAGTACCGTACCACAAATTCTAAGACATTTTATTGAAATAACTGCGAAAGGCATCAATAAATAAACTAAAGATAAACTGAAATCAACAATTTGCATTAACAAATACAAATTGATAAAACAAAAATTAATAAAAGCAAATAATAATTGTTTGCCATTATAGAAATACATGTTTAATTTTAGTTAGTGATTCACTAGTATTTAAAAAGCAAACTCTTTTATTTTAATTCTTTACAATTACTTTACATTTGATAGCTGCAAATATCTACCTTAATTTACTATTTATTTTTTTATTAATACTTTGGTATAGTAGGATATATAAATAATAAGTTAATATAGTTTAAATTAACAATGAATCACTAATCTCAACATAAAAATTAAATGTATAAGTTTAGATTCATCATTTTTATGTGTGAAAATTGCATATTTGCAATGAAAACATTATATGTTTGGTGACCCTCTGCATATAATGTGCATCCCATGAGATGTCTCTTTGTACTTATATTTTTTTAAATGCATGTGCATAAAGTTGATTAAACCCTGAGCCAATTTTAGTATAAAAAATCTTTCTATATAAATATATTAAGGAGAGGGAAAGTAATTGCTTGATGGCTTCTTCTGCCGTTCTGTAGCATACTCCTCACACAGTGAAGATTAAGGATAGTTATTCTGCTGAAAAAGCAATTTTAATGGGATAACAGCATGTAATTCCATAAAAAAAAAAGAGGGGGATACTCAGATAACCGGCACTTGGCAAGGTTCCTGAAATCGTGTTCGCCAACTTGAGCGATAGGCGCCAAACAGTGGGAAGAGTGTTTAGGTTGCTAGCTCAGATATTAACTAAGATAGGGAAAAGGAAAGGGATATTTTCTTTCTATATGTAAACACTTAGCGTTGGGTATCGTGACTTAGCAGATAAATCCTTGTGCTCATGATCCCATGACTTTCTCAGTACACGTTTTGAATTTGCTGTTTAATTATTTTCTAAATAAATTAATTACACCTGTAATTAGAATAAGATAATTTTATACAAGAAAATGACAAAATATGCTCCCTTTCCGTACTCACTGGCTCACATTACCCCATGTGTATTTACATATAATTAATTTTAAACTTTTAATTATAGACTTATATAAATTAATTACACTTCTAATCAGAATAAAATTTTCTCAAAAAATGAATAAAAGTTAATTAAATTTTTATTTTCAAATCTTTGAATAAGATTTATATTCATAGATTTTTCTGATGTGTTACTCATGTTCATGCTTAATAGTAATAAATGTAATGTGATATATATTGCATTTTCGTGATCATGTCTGCATTTATATAAAGAACATGTTTCCAAACATATATAACCATTATTACGGATAATTATTCAAAGTAATGGTAAGAATTAAAAAAGAGAATTACAAAAGTTAATAATGTTGGAATTATATATACCATAATCTAAAATACTAAGATGAAAAAAAGTACGTAGATTTACTTAATCACAACAATAAGTAATTGTTTACAACTTGTCCTACGTGTATGGTTTACCTTCTCAGTGCAAATGCTACACTTTGCCTTACGCGATTTTCGTCCAGCAGAGCTTTTTTCCCGATATTGGCTTAAAAAGGGAATTTTTGGAAAGCGCCTTTTGATGCAAGCTCCCTCTTGGCATCAAAAAATTCCTCCCGAGGATATGGCGATGTTTCGCGATTCAAAATGGTGGACAAAATTGCGCCAAGTGCCGGTTATCTGAAAAAAATCAAAGTGATTTTCAGATGTTTTCTTTGAAAAGAAATATATCAGTAACAGCTTGATTCCTGGTGCTCTTGACCGTTAACTCTCAGACTACAGTTTTAAAAATCATTACAATATCTATATATAGCAACTTTCGTATAGTATACAGCAAACTAATTTCAGTAAATTTATCTCAATAACCTACTTATTTTACATAAATTATCTAAATAACATTTGAAGTAAATTTAGAAATATGTAAATGAATTTTAAAAAGTTAAGATTAAACTCATGTGATTCCATTTTTCACGTTTTGGAAAAAATCATTTTGCTCTTTTGCAAAAAAATCGAAGAACTATGAAGGAAGTGCTTATTTTTGAAGAAATTGAATATGTGTAGAGCTCATACACAGATAATAAAATGGTTAAAAAAATCAAGCTCATAGTACCTGTTCACGGCTCATAATCACCCATTGATTGATCAAATTAGTAGTTGAACCGTCCCTGGCGGCAATGCATGCTTGAATTCGTCGAGGTTCTTAATGTCATCCTGTGACACATTCTGCCAGGCATTCATCAGTTGTCACTCCAGATCTGCGATATTTTGTGGTGTCCAAATTTGGCAGCCTACTATGACCCAGATATGCTCGATTGGTGAAAGGTCTGGTGCCCTTGCTGGCCAAAGAAGAGTATCAACCGCATGGTAACAGTCCAGAGATATGCGAGCGGTATGTGGCCTGGCATTATCTTGTTGGAAAATGGCCCCAGGATGACATGCCATGAAGAGTAATGTAACCGGCCACAGGATGGTATCAATATACCGTTGAGCTGTTAGAGATGTACGGAGGATGACCTGCTGTCATAAGAAATAGTGCCCCATACCATCATACCAGGGATTATGGCTGTATGCCTTAGTAAAACAAAGGCTGATTGGGACCGCTGGCCCCATCTTCTCCAGACACAAACACGGTAGTCATCTACTTCAAGAGTGAATCGGGATTCATCGCTAAACACTACACGATGCCAGTCTGATGGCAGCCATGATGATCGGCTGTGAGACCACTCCAGACGACTCCGCCAATGTGGGATCAGGGAAAACATCTTAAACGCCACTGTGAGCATAATCCTGCCTCAGACAAGCGCCGTGGGATGGTGGACGGTACCATGGGAGGTATAGATGTGGCTGTAATGCAATGGGATAGTTACCAATGATACTGTTGGGACGGTTCAGGCCTGGCGAAGAATCATCCTATCTTGCCTCGCATTTGTGCTCCTTGGCCTTCCAGAGCCTCATTTCTTTGGCAATTTCATTGTAGCAACCATTTATGCCAACATCTTTGCAGAGCAATGTCTGTACACTGCAGGTGGCGGCCTATTGCTCGGTAGAACCACCCAGCTTCACGCAATCCTACAATGTGACCACGTTTCGAAGTCGTTTAGTTGTCTGTAAGGTCCCCGATATCGTCGTAATGGCATCTTTAGTTGCTTCTTTACGGACTTAAAATGGCAGCAACAAAAAAAGATAAATTTTCTGCCTCTGTTACTGGTTTTATAGTTTGCGGATTGTGCACTAGAAATGCGTGCTATGATCACAATGCCTGTACATTTGCCTTGAAAATTTGATCATTTGCATATTCGATAAATATGTTTTTGCATACCAAATTTTGTCACGATCACAAAAGACCTTGGTGCTTCGATTTTTTCGCGAAAGAGTTACATGCATTTTCGATTCAAATATTCTTTTTTGAAATTTTTTCTTTCTGCAATGTATTTTGGAAAAAATAAGGGATAGGTTGCATTCAAGTATTCTTAAGGCTTTTTCTACGTATTTTATTCCTAACTTTTCTAAATTCATTTATAAAATTTAACAACACCAGGTGCTAATTTTCAACTTGTTAATTCTTTCATAATTTTTGTAAATACACCTTTGTCCACTTTTCTAATTTCTAGAAAGATATATATATATATGGTTTTTTTAAGAAAATGGAAGAACAAATAAAACCAAAATTAGCACCTTGAGCTGCTAAATTTTTATAAATATTTAAATAGGTAAGGAATTTAGAACGTAACGAAAGCCACTTAAATATTTGAAGGTAACTTACCTTGTTTCCAAAAACATGTTATAAAAACAAAATATTTCAGAATAAGACAATTTATGAATTAAATATTTTATAACAGGAAAAATGAAAAAAAAAAATAGAGTACAAAAAATTGTCTGTTAATCTACTCTGTTTAAAGCTTCAAACAGAACTTGTCAAGGAAAAAGTGTTTTGCAGCCTCAAACCAAGTTGATCAACTAGAAAAACGTAAACATGTTTCGTTCTAACAAATTCACTGAGACTTCAAACTGTTTTAATTGAACTCAATATTCATTACAAACTTATTAAATGTCTCATTAAATTTGTCTCTTTTCCCAACATGGTTTTGTTTTTTAAGCCACATAATGTACAAAAATGCTTAAAGTAATTACTACAAAAATTATAAAACTTAAAAAATCCAAAAACAGAAATGGCCTAGAAAGGCTAACGATCAAAAGACAAGGTAAATGCAAAAGAATAAAAATAATCGAACAATTTTCAGATATGAATTATTTTGATTATACAGAAGAGCCTGAAGCACACTTTTGGAATCTGACAATATGACTGCCTTTACAAAAGAATGGCTACGAATCGACAGTAGTTGAATAGCCACAGTAATAGCTTCAATTTCACCATCAAAGGGAGTAGTAAGAGGTCCCATTGGTAAGTAGAAACTGAAAAGCTTGCTAAAGATACCTGCTCCAGCACCGCACATTCTCTCTATCATAGAGCCATCAGTATAGGCGCGCAACCAGGTTGAGGTACCACCATTTTGAGGGTAACAAACCCCAATAGTTTCCATTGCAACAGATCTTAATTGTGAATCGCTCATTTCATTTTTAACAACTCTTTGAACAAGATCAAGATTTATATTTAAATTTAAAAAGTTCAAGGGACAATGGGGAGGAGGTAAAATTAAATAATCTCGGTTCAACTCCAAAGCATCAGATTCTCTCTGAGCAGCTAGTATAAAGCCAATTTGATTTTTAAGATTCCTAGAAGTTTCCTTATTAGAGTTCCTCCAAAGAGGGTTGTTGGGCAAACGCACCAGCTTCTGGTATAATAGGATTGCTTTTCTCTAAATGCAATCATTAACAGGTTCCAAACCGGTTAAAAGCTGCATTGCAAGAACAGGAGTAGATCTCACTGCCCCAATAATTATGCATAACGCTTGGTTCTGGAGTACACTCTCTGAAGCCATGATGAGCATCTTGCTACAATGACCAATAATTGGTTGAATGTATAATTTGTAAGTAGTCGTCAATGTCTGTCACAGCCCCACCTTGAACCAGCCAAACGTTTTAAGAAGAAAGTCTTCTTACAGCTTTATATTAAAAAAATGTTCTGCATGTTTCCTCCAATTTAAGTGTGGATCGAGGATGCAAGCCATATATTTTGCCAAATCGTTATGTGGAACATCTACACCCTTATATGTCAACTTCGGGGTAAAAGTCTGTCTGTACAGAGTGAAGAACTGGCACGTGCTCTTATCCTGATTTACTCTCATACCATTCTTTTGATACCAATATTCCGGCTCTTTCAGAGCACCAAGGAGAGTTTCATTTAAACCAGATAACCAAATCATTGGCAAAAAGGGCAGAATCTAGCCACGGTGCCAGAGTCTTTGGTAAATCGTTAATAAAAACATTAAAAAGAATTGGGCTGATGACTGTTCCCTATGGAAGGCCAGTTTCAGTCTGTTTAGAAACGTCACAGCCATATCTAACAGCAGAAAAACGCTGTGATAAGAAATTGTTAATCCATAAAAACATCCTGTCATTTATTCCCAAGTTCTGTAACTTCTGAATGGTATGTAGTCTCCATACTTTATCATAAGCTGATTCAAAGTCTATGAATGTTACCAGGAGAGATAAGCAATTGTCTAGAGAATCCTTGATCGCTTGACTAACATGAGACACCTGCTGGACAGTGGAATGATATTGTCTGAATCCAGTTTGTTTAGGAGACAAGACAGTTATTCTCCAGAAACCATGTTAGTCTAGAGACTATCATCTCTTCTGTTATCTTCGACAAAACACTAGTCAATGCAATAGGTCGATAGCTTTTAATATTATCTGCAGGTTTATCCTTTTTCAAAATACGGATAATAATGGCTTTTTTCCACATGGTGGGTACATTAAGAGATCCAACTTATATAAAAAGATATAATAAAAAACTGATATAAACAAACTGTTCTCAAAACTGAAATTTGTTCAAAATTGAAAAGGAAAAAAAAGAAGAACACAGCAATTTTTTTAAAATATGCTGTGTATATATATATATATCACACACTTAAAGGCTTAGATGAAAAACAAATATCCATGACATATGGGAAAGATGTAACAGATGTAAACATAAATAACCTTCGAAAAAGTACGAGTTCCTATCCTTATCATGATTTTAATCAAGATCGTATCGCATCAATATTAGTAGGTAACTTAATTTAAACCTGCAAGAGTAGGATTTTGAAGAACTCATTAACGATCTGATGCATCTTGAACAACAACAAAGAGAAGATGAGGTACAGTTTGCCATAATTTGAAAGTCTGACATAAAGTCAATGGCAGTAGTGTTTTCCAAGTTTGAAGAAAGCTTGACTTAAATTATGATAAAACTATTTTATGTTTCGACTTCTTTTAATTTTGTAGCACAGTAATTGCTTCACAGACAATTTTTTTAGGTTTTGGCATAACAATACTTATCTCCGATCAGTCTTGGTAATCAATTATTAATAAACGTGCATTTTTATTTTCATGCTCAGTTTTTATGGTTAAAATGGCATTATTGAAAACTGGGAAATGAGAGCAGTGCTTTACAAAACGTAAAGCTTAATTAGCAGCTCTGCATATTGGAATATGATAAGCAATAATTTTTTCATCAGTAATTATCATGAGTTGAAATAAAATAACTACTGCAAAGTTTTAATTCTGATTTTTATTTTATTTTGTGATTTATACTGTATATAAAAGTCATAAGAAATGCTTACATATAGCTATTTAAATCAATGAAGTATGTTGAACTGTCGGCCAAAGGAAGGTGTATCTTTTATGCAAAGTGCTTTAAAAAAAAATAGATTTGAATACAGTTTACCATGATAGAAAACCACCAAAATATCCATGAACCAATGTAATTTACGTCTACAATGTGAAATATAAAATGAAATCAACCATTTGAGAGTTTTACATTAATTAGTGAATTATGAAATTTAATATTTAAATTGTGATCTAATTTTAAATAAAGCAATATGATTTAGGGACTTTTAAAGTGTGATGAAAAGAAATTTAAATTAGTATAGTCTTTACATTTGCTGTATTGTTTGTATTGCAGGTGCATTTCATCCCAAGATTTTTACTAACAGTACTAAAAAATAATTGGAAGTAAAAAAAAAAAGAGAGGTCACATGAAAACGCTACACAGAGTTCTAATGTTTTAGTAATGAAATATCTTGGCTTGATTTTTCATCATACTCGTGCAAGATAAAATTGTTAGTCCTCGCCAAACTATTAAGAATAAGGAACAATGTCCAGCCAGCAGCTATCATAAACTGCAGACTACCCAGAAATTTCTTTGTCAGCTAAAGCAATAAAAGACAGGAGATTCTCAAGCGAGGGAAAGGAAAATGCTGGTGCAACAGCTGTATCACAGCCTGCTTTAAAGAAAATAATTTTACTGGTATAACACTTGGTTGTTAAGCTTAAGAAACCGGTTTAAGGAAGTTAAAAGATATGTACAGCAAACCTAGTAATACTTTATGAACAAATTTATGATATGAACGGTCATCTAGAACATAACTCATCTGCCAGGTGGGAACATCTGTAATCAGTGATGGGCTTTTAAGTTGTTTATACCCTTTCCCCCCTTAAAAATTCTAATGTTTTACTTGTATAATACTGAGTACAACCTATTCAGTACTAACAAATGGATATTATTAATACTAAACTGGAATTTTGATCATTACACTTTTCCTTGCATTTTATTTTCTAATTAACACAAACATAACATCATATAAGAAATATTTCACATATTCACTAAAACATGCAAATTAATTTATGCATTAAGAATCCCCCTCTCCCAGAAATTTCATTATCAGAAAGAAAGAAAACACTTCACTTTCACTGATACGATTTAAAAGTTAAAATATTTTTGTTCAAATTGCTATTCATGTGTATATATATAATTCTTATATTTTATTAACTAAACCATTAAATACGTTTCTTTACCATACTGTTTACACACACAAAAATATTTAATTTTAATTAAAAGACATATCAAATAAAATTTCTAGTGTTTGGTCAATAAATATAAAAACTAACTTCTCTAATTTTAAGGTAGTTATTCATCTCCTAGTATATGATGATTATTTTCCCACAGTACATTTCCGATGATATCTGTATGTGAAATAATCAGACCATGCAAAACTTCATTATTATGATTCTCGAACACAATCGGTTTTTTATGCAGTTTCTCTCTAATAATAAATGACCCTTTTCTGAACTGTTCTTTTTCCTTATTGTAATTTACACCGAACTGCGTGAATAAAATTTCATTCTTTTCTGCAGAAACTGTAAACCTTATTTTTTCTTCGGCTTCTTTACGGGATAAACCACCCTGCTGCACTAATGCCCAGAAAGTAGTATTATATAAATTATTTATGTGACAATCAGCTTGCCGCCAACTTAAATAATCACGCAAATTCTTATTTGTGGGATATATTACAACTCGTCCATCGAACGACGGCGGGTATAACAAATTTTTATCACCAAATATATGCTTCCAATAAAATACAAAAGATGCTGTGAAAAGACTGCACACATTTGTTAATATTTTACTTGATCTTCTTTTATACAGTTTTGTAGTTCGCTCGAAAATAAAACTGTATTCGTCACTCTGACCATAGGCAAATTTTATATCGTCAATTTCTTTCATCACATGACAAGCAGATTTATTCATTAAATCTAGACATCTTTGATCATTTGGTTTCTCAAACTGATGGCTCTCGGCAAACTTATGGAAATTTTTTCCATCAATGCGCACAACAATCCACGTATTTGGCAATATCTGATCGGCACTTTCAAAGTTTTTAACATATTCATAATTGCTTTTCGCCATGCTTTATATATATATAAAAAAAATCTGCTGCAATTTACTCGTGCACAGAAAAATTTTCGAACAATTGAGAATAAAAGTACTTGTAAAATAGTTCCTGAAATTTACAGCTGAAAACAGTGTTGTTCAAATCATTGAACTTTCTGCATCTGCATTTCCCTATACAAACATTCTAAAAAAAAAAAAAAAA
>KK121797.1:331671-351546 GCA_000611955.2 Stegodyphus mimosarum
AAAAAAAAAAAAAAAACATAAAACCACGTTTACCGAAGGTTCTTTGACGTTTACCATCAACATTGATCTTATGTTGCCATTACCACGAACAAGAAATATTGTGTAATAATACCTAAAAAATCAGTCTGCTATCTAAGCACAGATTTTCAGTTTTACAGCTAATTTCACGCAATAATGGCATAACTGATCTAGATATTATTTTACTGCAGAAAACTTCGAAATATAGGAATTCTTTTAATAAAGACTGTTAGATTTTCATGAAAATTTTGAGTTTGACAACAAGCCGTCTTCAAAGTCTATGAACCGCAACCGTAGAGTAAACAAAGTGATGTTTATGTTAACGCACAAATTTTAAATTGTTGTTGACGTAAATTGGAGTGTAAAAATAGTATTAAAAATATAAAAATCTGATAAATCATCACTTATGTTATTGCACTAATCTTCCTTCGATAAGTGAGCGAAATTATTAATGCTTTAATTTGAATTTTTTTTAGGGGCGTGCTTAATTAAGCTGTTTCATTGTTAATTCTTTTCGATTATTTGAAAACAAAAATAATTATTTCTTTTATGTGTTAGGTAAAATGATTAAATTATTTCAAGATCGAGACAATCGTATCAAACTTCACGAAGAAGCTAAGCAAAGAAAACAAGATTTTGCTTTGCGAAATCAGCTTCAGTTGCAGGCAAGAAAAGAAGCATCTGTTGAAATTCCTTATCAGCATGATTCTATAAAGGATGATTTAAAAAATACCATTCGAGCTTGTCATGATAAAAAATGCAAAGAAAGTATACAGTTGTGTGAAGAATCCCTTGGAAAAGAATTAGGTATTTGTGATGGATTATTCAGATCACACTTTGCTATTTTTATGTATATTGCCACTTATGCATTCATCATTTGCTACATAATTTTGATCATTGCATTATTCTTATGTTGCTAAGTACTGCACATTCAAATTATAAACTGCACTAAAATACTAAGTTTACAGGGTTAATTCCCAGTGAACGGTACGCTCCTTGTCCGCCATCTTGTTTTTGGCGACTATTGGCGAAACACGACTCAGCGAAGCACACGCCAAGTACCTAAGCCTAACACGCAGCGGGACACCGATCGTTCGCCATCGCAACATCGGAAAACGTGACGCCGACGATGTTCCGATGGCGGGCGGTCGATGGATCTTCGTGTTAGACCTAGAAACTCAGCGTGAACTCTATGGAGTCGTGCTCCGAAAATAGTCACCAAAAACAAGAAAATACAACAAAAATACAAAACAAAAATAAAAACTAAAATTTAAATACTAACAAACAAAAATACAAAACTAACTAACCAACAAAAATACAAAACTAAATACAAAAATACAAAACTATAATTTAAATACTAACAAACAAAAATACAAAACTAACTGACCAACAAAAATACAAAACTAAAATTTAAATACTATAAAATTAAAAACAAATACTAATTAAGAAATTTAAATACTATAAAATTAGAACAAATAAAAATTTTGAAATAAATATGATTGAAGAGAATGCAGAACCTAACCACTCCACTGGTGAAAAACAAACAGGAGAGAAAGGGTGAAATTGACAAGGAGAAAATAAGTATCGCCCGAGAAATGGCGCCAAAAATACGCCAAAAAAATCGCCAAAATAGCGTACCGTACACTGGGATAGAGCCAGTTTACAGCAGTTCTAAAATGGAAGTACATTTTATATTCAGTACCAAATTATAATAGTGAACATTTAAAATGCACACAGGGCTGGGGCTTCTGATGTAGTTAAATCAGGCAGCAGATTTTTTAGAATTTAAAAAGGAACTGGTTTAGAATTTGGAAACTGCAGAATATGCAATGGGTAACAAAAAGTTTAGCTTTAGTCCTGAATGCCCATTTTGATTACATTGCTGTCACAAAGCATATAATTATATGAGAATTATTTTTGATTGAATTGCAATTCCTATTCCTGATGTAAAATTTTCTATTAACAGAGTTCATACATTAAGATTTCAAGATTCATACATTTCAAAGATCATACATTAAGATGTCATAAAATAGTATTTTATTGTTATGTTATATGTAACTAGATGATAGTAATTTAAGATAATATCTGTACTTATGCAAATAATTTGTACAGAATTCCTTTAGCATTAATTTAATTATGTATTATGATATTATCATTAAACATCTTTCTCAGTGTTCTTGAAGAAAGATTCACTAGATTTCATTACTTTGTTGAAGAGAAAAGAAAGATTACAACAGGAGTACAATTAATATCCAAAGATTGATATGTTCCTTGTCATTGATTTATTCAATGAAAATATATATTTGAATCATTAACATCAGAATTGCCAATATGCATTAAAAAAATAAAATAACTTAGTCGAAATTATTGCAGAGAGAGGAAAATAGGTTATTCATGTTATAAAATATTTTTTCTCTTCTTTCTGCATGCCTTTGTGGTATAATGGCTCATATTCATGAGGTCCAGGTTTGAGTCCCGGTGAGGGCATTGGTTATTTTTTATGTGTTCCAGTTTCAAAAAAAACTTAATGGCTCTACAGTGGCATGTAAACTGATGATAATTCGTAACCATCAGGATTTGGTGATGGGGTTCCCTAATTCTCAGTTGCCCTTTAAAAGGAGATGTATATAAGGTATTTTTTTTTCCTCCTTCTGGCATGCTTTCGTGGTGTAACAGTAGCACACTAAGTCCGTATTCGATAGGTCCAGGGTTCGAGTCCTGGCATTGCTCATTTTATATGCCTCCAGCAATAAAAAACAAAAACAAAAAATCCTTATGTCTCTGCAGTGACGTCCAAACTAAAAAAAAGATGGTGGAGGATGATTCTTCATCACCAGGATTTGGCAATTGGGTCACCTAATCCTGAGTTGCCTGCTTCATTATAACCTAATAACTCTACAATGTTTAATTTTCTGTGCTTAGTTATTAAATGAGAAAACGCTGTTGTGGATTGAAAAATGAAATAATACACCCAAATTAATGAAGTAAATTATTCACAAACAAACAAAAATAAATAAAAGAACTAAAGTAAACAAAGGTGAAGAGAAAAAAAGTAAGGTGAAAATGCGCTTTAGCCCACTGCTTGGCGATATTTTGAAAATCGCCAATTCGGCGCATTTCTGCGAAACGTCTTTGCAATTGCAACCTTCCCGACACGCTCCGCGAAAACCTATTGTAAACAAAACATAGAATTCTAAAGCATAAATTAGTATGGAAACTGTTGCCCCAAAAAGATAATAAAATAATATGCAAAACGAACATTATGATAATTAAAATATTTGTCAGATAGGTTTAAATTAATTATTTACATTTTATGTTGTAATACTTACAAATTTTATGCCGTTACATAACCTTCCCGACACGCTCCACGAAAACGTAACCAAAATGGCATCGAAGAAAGAAGGAATTTTTTTTAAAAGGGCATTAAAATTACAAACGATACCATGTACACACCGTTCCGTTTTAACTTAAAAAAAAATCTGCGAATTGCACAATGTAGGCAACGTACACAAATGAACAAAATAAGCTAAAATAACGAAAATAAATTACAAGAAAATGCCATGTGCACAGCGTTTCTTTTAACCTTAAAAAAAAAACTTCAGCGAATTGCACAATGTAGGCAACGTACAAACAGTCAGCCATGTTGGCGGATATACGGAGTTACTCATGTTGGCGCGTTTATTGCTCATTCAAAAACAACCGCCGCCAAGCAGTGGGCTAAAGCGCATTCCAACCAAAAGTAAATTTGTCCGAAGATTCAATACAGATCCTTCTGCTTTTTTCTTTTCTCCTGTATGGTAGAGAAAGTTTTGCCATTTGATGCTTGAATTAGGCTACCACAAATATTGATTACTTTTGTTGTACCACCTTAAATACACAATTGTAAAGAAAACATTTTTGTTACTGAATTCTTATAATATGGCAATGAGCAGTAAATGAACAGAAAAGATAAATATAACTTTATATGAAATATGTGAGAAAAACATAATATTAGTTCCATTTGTTTTTGTCAGCTTTGTTCTTGTATTTCAAATGCTACTATATAAATATCCTTGATTTCTCAGGATGCATGTTAAGTGTTGTGGCATTTTTATTTCAGGTGATATGCGAAAGTTGTTTTCATTGTTGATTTAATTTTTTTCACATACGCCAAATATTTTTATGTTTTTGATTATAATTGCTTATTAAAAATTATTGAATATTGTTGCTATTATAATTAGATTATTCAATTATTTACTTTTTGTCATTAAATACAATATCATACAAAAAATAATATATTCAGTATGCGAACAAATATTGTTGGTATTTGATTGATTCAACAAGACTGTATTTGTTTTCTTGTATAGGAATCTTTACTTTTTGCTTTTGATCCATGAATACCTATTTTACCAAAATTTTTCAGGTTTATTCTGTTAAAACCAAATCCTAATAATGCTTTAAATTCTTATTCCATACATTTTTAAAATTTAATCCCTTGTACTTTGGGTAACAAAATAAACATTTTAACCCAATATAATGATGCATATTATTTATTATATGCATCATTATAATAATATGCTTATAGAAATAGTAGTATGTGGATTCAGGGCTAAATTAAACATTAAGCAATATATAATTTAGGTATTCAGGAAAGGAGGTACCAAAAATTTTCCCATTGTCAGTTTTAACTATGGACTGCATAGTGCAGCTAAACTAAAATGAAGGAAGAGAAAGAATGAAGAAAAAAACTGGCATAAGCATATGTGGTGGCACCAAAATCATTCAAATCTTTAGAACCTCTAGAAGTCTTAAGCCAGGCCTTTGTGGATTCATTAAATAAATCTTTTTAAATATTAAATCTGTTCCCATATTTAATTTCAGTCCTTAATTTGCATAAGAAGCAGGTTGTTTGATATTCATCAGTAACCAATGATAATACTTTATAATGGTATCATTTTTAGCAGATATAATTGCATGAATAATAAGAAAAAAGTTTTTTTTTTTTTATTTGCAGAAATAATATACAGTAATTTGTTATGTAAATAGAAATGGCTAAAATACTGTTGCTGAACTTGAGTTCTGTTTTTAAGCTATTATTGCACATACATAACAAGTGAATTTATAAAAAATGCTGGAACGTAGAGAGACTTAAGAGCATAAATCTTTTGAAATATGTATTGTGAACTGTCTGGTAATTCTTATTTTGTATATACCATGATATTTGCTGCATGCCATGCTTATTTACAGGAATAGTCAACTATTAAATTATTGACAAAGAATATAGTTAGATTTATTCCTGATAGCGTGACAGCATATTTTTCAGTCTATTCTTTAATGTTAATTGATTATAATTATTAATTTGATTATAATTTTTCGTTGTTTCATTAAAAAAAAAACACATATTTTATTTAACACATAAAAATCTATAAATTATATATTAGCAATCCGGGCTACACTTCATTTTGAAGACTGTTACGAATTGGGGGGGGGGAACTGAAATTTTGTGGAATGATTATTGTGATTGTTAATGGGTATATATGAAAAGAAATCGTAAAAATTCGCTTCAGTATCAAATTCTAAAAAAAACTGACTGATTTTAAAGAAATTTCTTCGAGGAATACGCACATCCTTCCTACGTAAATAAGTAGGAAGTAGCTTGGGAATATCACAACTTGTAGTTAAATTCTAGCTAGGTTGCAAACTGGACGAATGCCAGTAAGTCCGATGGAAGGTTTTGAGTATCCATATTTGATGAAAATAGTAGTCAGTTTTGATAGTAGACGTTTTGTTATAAATTTCGTAGAAGAACTGTATAATCACTTCCAGTTGTATCCAGTCGGCGAGCAGCAGAAAGTTGCTATAGCAAGAGTTACCTGACTAAGTGAACTGATATCTTTAAAGATGATTTTCTAATGAAAATTGGTTCTTATTTAAGTTACAAAAGCCACCATGCAACCAGCCCATTCGCCTAAGATTTAACCGGGGTCGAACTGCCAGCATTCAGCGGTTTTACACAGTCCAGTCACATTAATGTGACCATCTGTCAAAAGCCAGAATAACCACCTTTCGCAGAGCGGACTGCTGCGAGACGTGCAGCAAGAGAGTCACATAGGTCCCTGAAGGTGTTCTCTGGGATGTTGAGCCATGCCGACTCTAATGCCGTGGCCAGCTGCGCTAGATTACGCGGTTGAGGATCCATGGCGCGAACAACTCAATCGAGATGGTCCCACAGACGCTCGATTGGGTTTAAGTCAGGTGAGTTTGCTGGCCAGGGGAGGACGGTAAACTCATCCTGGTGCTCTTCGAACCACGCACGTACACTGGCAGCTGTATGGCACCTCGCATTGTCCTGCTGGAAGATGCCATCATCCTGAGGAAAAACAATGCGCATGTAGGGGTGAACATGGTCCGCAAGGACAGATGCGTACTTGTATTGATCCATTGTGCCTTCCACAATGATCAGTGAACCTAGAGAATGCCAGGAAAACATTCCCCAGACCATAATGCTCCCGCCTCCAGCTTGGACCGTTCCGGCAATGGTTGCAGGGTGGTTCCTTTCAGAGGTTTCACGCCTTATACGCCAACGTCCATCTGTCCGATGGAGCATAAAACGCGATTCATCCGAAAACGCAACCTGTCGCCACTCAGTGGACGTCCAGCTGCTGTACTGGCGTGCAAATTCTAGCCTTCGCCGTCGATGAACAGCAGTCAGCATAGGTGCACGAACCAGGCGTCTGCTTCGGAGGCCCAGACGCAGCAATGTTCGCTGAATAGTACTTTGGGAGACACTTTTGGTAGCCCCTTGGTTCATTTTGGTGGTCAGTTGCTCAACGGTAGCCCGTCTATCTGCCCGAACGCATCTCCGCAACCGTCGTTCGCCTCTGTCATCTATGGCCCGTGGTGCACCACATTTGCCACGTCGCTGATTTTGGACAGTCCCATTTTGCCATGCACGGTACACTTTTACCACGGCGGCACGCGAACAGTTCACAAACTCAGCCGTTTCGGAAATGCTTCCACCCTTGGCCCGAAAGCCAATGATCATGCCCTTTTGGAAGTCGGATAAATCGCTTCGTTTCTGCATTACGCCAACGATTGAAATGTTTTCCGAAGCCCTCACACACCCTTTATATACGCCCAACTGCACTGTGCTGCCACCTGCCTTCTGTGATTGGTTATTTAACTCTGACATGGAAAGTACGTGGTGGTCACATTAATGTGACTGGACTGTGTATATAATCGCCCGTTGGTAAGGCTCAAATGCATTAGCAAAGAGTTATTGACCTTTTGATGGTCATCAAGGAGCTTAGCTCCCATTCCAGTTACGCATCGCAGTAGGCGCAAACGAATACAACTCGTATTACAAATTTATGACTGACAAGTATTGCGCATATCTGGGAAGAAAAGATTGCTTAATCTCGAACTGACGAAAGGTTACTTGCGCCTGGCAGCAACACATGTAGATTTCGTGTCTTCAAGGTAGTATTTGGTAAAGCATTACGCTTGGTTGAAGTCGGAGTTATTCGGAAATTATTAGGTAGTAATTGACTACGATTAAATTGCGGAAAGTTGAAATCACAAAGTTATTATATGCACGGAAGTTGGATTTTGAAGTCATATAGATGAAAGTGTGGTGGTTGTGTGCAGTGTGCAGGATTTCGTCGAAGTGAGGAATCCCGGTTCACTGTGAAATCCGAAAGCTCTAAGGTGGCCGAAAATTCCTATATTCCAGAATATGATCATTGGTAGCTACACTAATAGATTTGGGCGGCAAAGTGTCAGAAGATTCAGCAAAAGAACTAGATATCGATATCAGGGATATAACTGTACGAGGAAACAAAGTGGCGATTGTCAAGTTGGAGGGGGGGATTGAGAAAAGACTTATAGAACGAAAAACGTAGATGTTGAAAGCATTAAGATGAGTCGTTTAACCTTTCGGTGATTGTGAGATTAAGGGATTCTTTCGTCCCAAGTACGTGCGATATCTGTCAATCGACAATTTACAATGCGAGTAATCTTCTTTTGCGCTCACTGCGGTGAATAACTAAAGAGCGAGGTGAGCTTGTTGATGACCATAAAAAAACTAAGTAGAAAGCGGTGACTAGGTCCTCCCGGGATAAGCAGAAAGCCTCGCAGTTATAGCTGAACACAATGTTGAAAGAATCAAAACTACCTGCGTAAGGGTTGCCTACATGCAGGTAATTTTTATTGTAGTACAATCAATAACATTGTTGGAGACAAGGGCGCAAACCTTCTTACAAGAGAATGTTTTTGAAAATGTTTTACGAGGTACAGGTTGTTAGACTTGTTGAGGCGAAAATAGTACTAGTCAATATTGTTAGTGCATAGTCAGTGCAACGGTGAGTGTGCAGGCTAAGAATGAAAGGTATCGCTTTTTTTAATGTGGCTAATAATTTGCTGACATGTGATACTGGACTTGTAATTATTTAAAGTTAATACCGGAACAAAGATTTTTAAGTTAATCGATTTTAATACAGAGACTGCGCTTCTTGAGATGAGAAGAATGCAAGACACTCCCCCGAAGAAAAAGTAAAGATCCAGAGGTTAGTAAGCACTTTTTAGGCAGTGTTCGATAAACCCCTGGGACGTGTAGTTGCACTTGAGACAGATACAGAGGATAATCCGTCGTTTAGAGAAAAACCCTTCCTGTATGATGAACTTAAAGAGGAGGTAACTGGAAAACTTTATTAAGGAGTTGATTAAAAATAAGATTATAATATGTACGGGTAATTTCTGTTGTTGCTTAGCCTCGAAAGATCTGGCATATGTCAGATCAGCTCCAGAAGGTTGTTGACCGTCAAAAAATCAATAACAGTGAGGGGATTGGATGTTAAGTTCTCCTTAGAAAGTCCAATGCAATCCAGTATGTGATCTGGTGAAGCTGGATGGGCACAGAATTTTTTACAAGCGGGGTAGACTTTTCTGCCACTATCAAAGGGAAAACATTTAAGGTGGCCACTTGTTAGTCTAGCCAGAGCAGTCTGGGAGCCACGGTCACATTTGAATTCTAGTAGGGAGCCAGGGGATGTTCCTATGTACCATTGGTGCGTAGGTGGATTACGCTATATTATATTAAGTTTAGATCTTTCATTTGAGTAAAGTTCTTGGAGTTCTGAGTAAAGTGAGGAGCCAGTGACCGTTTCATTTTCGCTACATTCGTTTGCTGGTTTATCAGCAACCTCATTACCACTAATATTAGCATGTGATGAGATCCACTGGAGGTGGATGTCGTGGATCTGAGTGATCTTCTTCAGTTTGAGCAGAGTAGATATACTGGTTTCATCGCATGCGGACGATCAGCCACCCAGATGTTGTCGTGCACTGCGGCTGTCCGATAAAATCCATAATTCCCCAAAATCACAATCATAAGCCAGGATGGCATCAAGCTCCACATTAATCGCAATTAACTCGCTCCTAAAGACAGAGCAAGTGTCAGGGTTGCGTTGCTTTATTGCAGTTTCAAAGTTAGGGGTCTTAATAAAGATACCGCTGCCGGTACGATCTTCTGTACGGCTACCATCAGTATAGACCTGCACTGCATCGTTAGGAATGCAACTAATAATTTCCAGAGCCAGTTGCCTAAGAAGGTCTTCATGGTGAGTTTGCTTGTTAGCAGTGGATTTTAGATCAAAGTGGAAGAAAACTCTCGGTTTCCACTGAGGGATTAATAATGGATCTTAGAGAAAGAGGTACAACCTCCCGAGAGATCAGGTTCTGAGTTTCTGCTAAGCTAAAAGGGCTGTATTTCGTGAGTCTTTGATTGTTGTGCCAATTATGGAGATACAACGAAGTACGATGTTGGGGGCCATAGCTATATATTTTATTGAAATACTTAACTAGATTGGCTCTTCTTCTAATATGAAGTGGCTGTAAGTTGGTCTCGAACAAGGCTGTACCAGAAGGGCAACTATTTCTGAGTCCAAGAATAATTCGAGCGGCACTAAGTTGTATACATTCTAATTTCTGAAGATTGGTTTCAGACGCGCAGGAATAAATTGGGTAGCCATATTCTAGAATAGGTCTTATAAGCGCAATATATGTGGTTCTAAGAGTGTTTGCAACAAGCTTCCCAATATCTGCCAGCTAGATATTTAAATATGTTTAGGCGCTTACGTGCCTTCGAGACCAAATATTCTATATGTTTGTTGCTGTTGAATTCAGGATCAAGGAAGAATCCTAGGTATTTGGGATGCATTTCATATATGAGGGGCTGAGCCTCGAAATACAACTTTCTTTTGTATTTATACAAGTATTTATTAGCAGTAAAAAAGGTCACTATTGATTTAGCTGCATTCAAAGTCAATTTAAGTTCTGTTGCAAACTCAGAGAGTGCTACCAAAGTGGTGTTAAGGATCGTTTCGATGTTACTCGCGTCTGTGCTTGAATGCCAAAGAACACTATCGTCAGTAAAGATAGCAATATCAACAAGTTTTGGTTCCTTTTCTCTACACCGACCAAAAAGAGGGAGAATAGAGTAGGGCTTAAGACTGATCCCTGAGGAACGCCCTGTCCCAGTCTAAAAGGATCCGAGTAGGTCTTGTTAAATTTAACTTTAATGGATCTCTGGTGCAGAAAGTCAGCTATCCAAACCAAGGCAGAACCCCTAATGTTGAAAATGTTGTGGATTTTAACAATAAGTATGTCCTTACAGACAGTATCAAAGGCCTTAGATAAGTCCAGTAACACCGCCTCGGAATGTCGAGTTGGTTTAAGGTTTTGGGCGTCTCTGATCTTTTGGCGAAAAGTAAAGGATTTGATCTGTGGTACTACGCCCTTTTCTAAAACCGTATTGTTCAGGTAGTAACAGATGGTTGAGATCCATAAAGTAATGAAGTCTTGCAAGAATCATTTTTCCATTAGTTTACAACATAAATAGCAATGTTAAGTCATACTGGTAAGGGCTATAGGTCTATAACTCTGAAGGAAACTTGCTACTTTGCCTGGTTTTCTGATAAGAATAACAATGTCTTTCTTCCTGTCTACCGGAAGCCGTCCGCAGGACCAAGAATGGTTAATAATATCCAAAAGTCTTTGCTTGCCAATTAAGCCCAGGTTTTCCAGCATTGGGCCATGTATTCTATCAGGGCCAGGTGACTTGGTAAGATCCAAGAAGGCTAGAGTTGAAAGTAATTCTTGAGAGGAATATCTCTGAGTGAATTGGGAAGATCCAAGATCGGTAGTGCGACAACCATTGATAATGTTCTTTGCCTTTTTCTTAATATGTCTGTCTTCATATGAGAAATTCAATCTGCTAGTCTCTTGATAAAACGAACCCAGAAAATTGGCTGAAATCTTGTCATTTGGAGAGAGTTGGCCAACAGAGTTTGTTAAAGATTGTAAGTCTCAGATTGTGGCTGTTCTCTATTTATGCTTTTAATAATTTTCCAGAGCTTAGAATCCGGCACTCTACGGTACTACTTCTACGCTAGTCCAATGATTTTGTGTTGGAAAAAGAATAATTTACCGCCTATAGACCGTAAATCATAGCTTTTCGCAATCGATTACAGAAAACTTAATAATATGACTAAATATCCAATTTATTATGTACAGTTAAAGAAAAGAAGTTATTAGGGAAATTAAGTCAACTAACTATATGGCAATGCTTGGTTCAATACCTATGTATTTTCAGATAAGCATGAGGCCTGAGGGCGTGCTAGAAACGGTATTTATAACAAAATCAGATGTGTATGTATTTTTAACATTGCCATTTAGATTACATAGAACGCCCTTTACTTTGCAGGGGGCGATGGATATTTTAAGGCCCGTACTAGGTGCATCAATATTTATCTGTTTGGATGACATTGTAGTTATTAATAATACAATTGATGAGCATATTGAGGATCTGCGATAGGTATTTATCTAAGAAGCGTGTCTAAATGCAAATTCGCGGCCAAAGAATTTGGTTACTCAAGGTGCAAATTATCATAGCAAGGGGTTGAAACAGGTAAATTCAAAATAATAGTTAATTAATTGATTAATTATTATCGTTAATCTTTAATATTAAAAATTACCCTTTGCCGACTAGGGCAAAGAAGTAGCATCATTTTTACATATTGTTCACAAAAAGATTTCGGAATTCTTATTAAACTTGAAAAAGATCAAGTTTTAATGGTCGGCGGAGGCGAATACAGCTTTCGAGAACCATAAAGCTGAGCTGAGATTCAAGTCCCGGTCTTTAAATTTATTGACTCATTAGAAAAATTGTAGAGGGTTTCATACTGACCTGATTTCGAAGTAGAAGCTATGCTTATGCAGAATGGTAAACCAGTGGCATATTTTAGTAAAACCATCAACCAAACTCAGAGAAATTACTCTGAACCGAGAGGGAAATCCGAAGCCGGTCCTTTTTGGCTTTTAGAAATTCGGGGTATATTTTGGCTTGTACAAACCATGTATATATAGACCATATCGTCATCATTTGTCTGTATTTGTGATACGAGATATAAATTGCTTTGCATAAGCTTGTTGAATTACATGCTTGTTGAATACAAATCTGGAAAACGGAAAGAAAGTAAATGGTTAATGTAAATTTTTAAGCCGTATCTGTGTGCACTAGATGGACATTAGCCATCTTACACTGTAAATGCAGGTTTTTATTGTAAATCTAATTTATATGAATAAACGCAAGCGCAAGTCTACAAGTTTTTAAAACAACTGTAAAAGTTACGACTTAGTTAGAGTTTTAGAATTATAAAATTTCCAACCAAAGCCATTAAGACTTTTGTTTTCAAACTGTTTGAATTCTGGTGAGGGTGACTGTGGGATATTATTTATGTTAACCACATGTCTTGTTATTTCATCTTCACTTCTACTTTCATAAGCTCTTATCAAGAGGGAAATTAGTTCATTAGTAGGTCGTCAAAAATGTATACACACATTTAACTGTCACAAAAAATTAATTTTCCTACGTAAAGTTAAACTTCTGGGCAGAAGTAATATTATGTTTCTCCAACAAGTGGCAGCAGAATTGTCGATCCAACTGGGAAACCAGTGAATGACAAAAGAGTAACATCAACATGGCGGATGTACGTTAGCTTTGAAAAGCGAAAGCAGGTTATCGAGTGTGTGCATGTGCGTGTGTGTATGTGCGTGCGTGCGTCACTTGCATGAATACTCAGTTACTATGCTGGAGCTATTTCAGCATGCATCGCAAAAGTCTTCAGTACCAGGGTCATGTGAGAGGTGTAAGTGCAAGTAGCGTGCTACGCATTCTGAAGATAGGTTACGTGTGTACTTTCTAAGAGTGGTGTAACAGCTAAGTGAAGACTACTCAGATCGCAGGGTACAACTTTCCAAAAGGGTTCAGGAGATCGGTATACGTGAGCCAGGGTTTGCAGGTAGCATTGTGTGCGGATGAAGTATAATTAAAACTTGGTAGAACTGTCAGTTAGTACAACTGTATGTAATTGATTGAATATAGACCCCACATTATTGATGAAAATGCTGTGAAGTTGTCTGATTTGTCTCTCAGGACAGCGTTTCTCAAGCATTTTTTACTCGCTTACCTCTTGACCTATCATCCCTGCTCCATGTAACAAAACCAAACCCCGTTATATGTAACTGCTAACATCTACAGACACAGCTATAGTATTAATGCTATAAAAGACAGACATGTTTATTTTTACCTGTTATGCGAGAGGGTGTACTTCATTAAATTTTAAAATATAAGCCCATTAATGGAAACTTTGAGAGTGTTTGGCAGCACTCAGTAATTTAAAATCCCAGTTGGAAAATCACAAATACTGCCTCAAGTCTGAACTTACGTTACACTTGTTTCTGTACTTATTTTTTAAGTAGTCGACCTTTTTCACTAATACAGGACGAGAAACTCTTCTTCATTAACAGTGCTTGTGAATGGTAGCAAATATTAATAATTTTGTTGAATAATACAAGATATTCTTTCTTCCAGTCTTTTCAAATTGCACCTTAATTGATAAATCCGTTTGCAGTTCAACCAACTTAACTTTTTCCTAGACTGATAAAGATGTACACAGAAAATAATTTTCACTGAAAAGGAACGCAATACAGTGGTCATCTTTTACGTTTGGAAATATATTTTTCGAAAGCTATGATTCGCTTAATTTCTTGAGATACGCGAAGATCCGTTTCAAAGAGAAAATTGTGCAATGTTTCAAAACCTTTAAGTTGATTTTTCTCAATACATAGCTTCTAAAATTCTATTTGTTTAACGAAAGGTTTTATTTTGTCAGTAACTTGGAAAGTAGTTACTGCACTGTTCTTGAACGGATAAATAGAACTGGCTTAATTTCGGAAAGATGTCGGATACATATGCAACGCTTTGAAGCATTGATGACAATCAGATTTAAATGAAAGTCGAAAAGGGCAATTCTCAAGAGCATTTCATTTCTAAGCTCAAACAAACTGGTAAGAATTTTTCCTCGAGACAGCTATCGAACCTCAGTATGAAAGAGTAGGGTTTTGAAAATGTCTCTTTTCTTTACACCATGATGAGAATAACCTTGGATTCGTATGGTGGTATTTGATGAAATTGATCACTTTTATAGAATCATCCAAAATGTACCATTAGAAAGGGGTATACCAGTAGGAAGGGGTTTCGATGCGGCTTGTCGATGGGTGCAACAAGGCGTCAACTTAATCCACAGCACTTCCTTTTTAGTAAACTTAATCCACACATTATCTTTTTAGTAAAGTAGGAATCAATGGCATAAAAATATCAGCACCTCTCATACGTTCAGAAAGGAGGTAACAAAGCAAAAATCTTTCTGCAAATTAATTTCCTTTTAAATACCTTACAATAACTATCAAAACAGGAAATTGTGCTACATCAGTACTCTCACTAACTTTAATGGAAAAGTATTTAATAATGTTACTGATTTCTTTTATCATCGTCTCCTCTGTATTATCAGAAATTTCTTTGATTCTGCAATACACTGTATCATTGGAGAGAAAGACAGCAATAACTTTATGAACATACTCATTATAGAACATACTAAAAAAACTGCATCTTTAATGTTGAGCAAAATCAGATTTTCATCAATTTCGGGATTTTTACCATGGCGATATAGTATCTGATGCAATAAGAAGCTTCAACAGTATCTTTATTACTACAACCAGAAGACAGGTACGTAAATATATCGCAATTACTTTTATTTTTGAACAAACATTTAAAAAATTCTGATTTTAGTCTTTGAAATCTTAGTGTTTAGTTTGCAGATGACGAGTAAATATTGAAGGCTTCATACTACCGTTTGATATTACTTCTCCTCAAACAATATATTCGGGTCTAGGATTATGAATGAAATTCTATATGACAAATATTCTTCATTATGAATGAAAATTCATATGACAAATATTCTTCACAATATTTTCTCACTTCAATCCTCACTCACGCTTTCCTCATTCCGCATTCATTTCCTCATTCTCAATATTTTCTTCAGACTGCGAAATTGGAAGTTTCGTTTCATTAATATGCAACAACTTCTCCTTAGGTTGTTTCTCGCAAGAACTGGTACTCATTGATGAAATGGGATCATTACTAATTCAGTAATTTTTCTTTTCTTAATGGCACCAATTTTTAACCATTGATCCATGCTGAAAAAAATACAATTCACAATAATTAAAAAATTATGGCATTATTTACTTTGAGAGCAAGCTAGGAATGAATTAAAACCAATACTGTGATGATAAAATTGAGAGACAGGCAAACCAGTGTTGCCAACCTTATTAAGATGTACTGTACATCCGTTTGACTATTGAATGCTAGATGGCTGTGCGAGTAGTTTCTCTGTTCTCAGTTTGCATATTGATAATATAAAATTATAGTGCAATGTAAGTACTATATCCATTTCGAAATTTGATAGAACAGGAAGTTTTAAATATCGTGCAAACACTATATTTATATTATGGTTAGGAACACTGACAGAAGGAAATGGGCAAATTACAACAAACCAACGACTAACCCTGGGATCTTCGCCGAAATAAATTTAATTGCAGAACACAATGCCGAATTGCTGGCCTGCTTTGTATAAGTATTGTTGAAATGTACCTTTTATTATCAGGTGTCAGCGGGTGATCGTAAACTCTCGACAGATACTGGCCCTGAAGATAAAATATATCCCTAAATTGAATTTAAAACATTCATATCTTTGTAAATTATAAAATTTCTGTGTAGCTATTTTCATATTTCATAATGAAATACAATTTTGATTTGAAATGCCAGTTTTTACAATAGCTTTTTATCTTTTCTCTTATAGTCAATCTATCTATCAAGGTCGAGTTTCGATTAAGAATGCTAATTTGTCAATTTTAATATTGGAAATCGAGTTATCAGTGTTTTCCGCGTACTCACAGAGACCATTTCACGTACTCCTGTGGGTACGGGTTTCCCCCAGGTTGAGAAATGCTGTGCTAGAGGATTCATTGGACCTTTCCGTTTCGAAAGTACTGTAACTGGAGAAAGAAAGTACGTAAAATACATGCTAGTTCTATTTTCCCTGCCATTCGTGCAAGGCGCACTATTAAAGAGATGTGCGAATATATCTGGATTAAAGTATACTGGGCCAGTGGATAGGACACAATGGACCAATTGAGTTTCGAGTAGCCCGTGTCACCAGACCTTACGCTGCCCGGGTTTTTTCTTATAGGGCAAAGTAAAAGATGAGGCGTTCAGATACCATCGTATACTAAGCGAACCCAAACACGCTTTGGGGATGAAATTCAAGCGGTATGCGCAGAAATCCTTTTGGACACTTTGGTACGAGGTACGGAATCACTCGTGAATTGTATTCAGAAATGTATCGTTTCTGATCGCCACCATTTTGCACATTTGTTTTAACTATTATTTTAAGCATTCAGTCTGACCAGAAAGTACACTTATTTTTCAAAACAGACTGTACTCTTACGTTTCGAGAAATTTAACCTTGTATGTTGAAAAATAAATTTTCTGTGTGACAAATAAATCAAAAATGAAGTTTTGTGTATTTAAAATTGCCTTCATTCCTAATTTGTAATTAAAAATTTTTATCAGAGCAATTATGTGCTGATTAATTGAAACGCGTTATTTCACGACTTCGTTAAACACAGATAACAATTATTTAAAACTCTTTTTCCGGTAGTTACAGCATTTAATTATACTAAAAAGCGATTTTCAAACATTTTAATATGTCCGAGGAATACTTTAATTTCCACTAATAAGAAGCCAATTAAGCATGTGGAATCTCCCGGGTGTGGAAAGCAACACAGTTTCTGCAAAGAATGTTAATTTGTCGATTTTACTATCGGAAATCCACTTATCAGTGTTTTGAAAAGCAACTTCTCATGATCCTGGAATGTAACTGACTATTGATTCACTTTATTGCCTAAAATTTCTTGTTTATGAGAAAACACGGTGTCATTTCATAGTCCTGAAAAGAAATACTTTTAGCGCGAAAAAAAATAAATAAAATATATCAGTTTCAGAGTTATAGATGTAAGTGGTTTTATTTATTTTCAGGTGAGAGTAAGAAAAACATTGAAAGACAAGAGAAAATGCGCCAGTTGCTGTGGGAGACGTCTCCTGAGCTTAGAGATCTTCGTCAAAAGTTTCTAATGGCTGATGTAGCTAGAGACCAGGCCATGCAGATTGCAGAAAAACAAGCTTTACTGGAATTGAAACAGAAAGAAGTACAAGCGGAAGCTGAAGCTATTTCTCGTGAGAAAAAGAAAATGGAAGAAGAATTGAAGGAGCAGCAAGCACTAGAATTTCAGGCTCGGCAGAAGTACCATAGAGAACTGGCAGAACAGCAGAATTATAAAGCTGCGAAAGAGACAGTAGACGAAGAACAACAAAGGAGAGAAAGATCTGCTATTGATGAAATAAAAAAGAAAATTGAGGAAGAAGATTTTATAAATGCAAAAAAGAAAATTGAGGTAATTTTTATTTTAAAGTTTTTAGTCCAAAGGGGCTTTGTCCCTGAAGGACTATTGTTTTCGTTTTGTGATTTTGCTTCGGAAACATTAAATGTCGGTTCACTTTTCAAACTGTTGCCACCAAATATTGCAGCCCTGTATTATATTTAAAGAAATTAAATAATGAAGAATGTGCATTAATGTATGTATGTTTCTCGTTTTGTGATAAAACGACGGTACCTACAGCCATCGAATTTTGAATGACGTAATCCTGCTGCGAATATGGGCATCTGGAAGCCCAAATTTGAAGTTTGGAATTTATTTTACTTTCGATTTCATATTTTGTAAAACTCCAACGAATTTTCGATTAACAAACTCAAGGATTTCGAAGCGAGCAATGCCAATGTTGTACAGAAAAAAACATTTTCATCTTCAGTGCTTGAAACTGTGTTTAGGAAATTCTAAAGATATGCTCAGTTTAAAATTATTTTGCGATATTGTTCTTTAACTGAATTTTATGGTTTAAGTGCGAAGAACATGATATTTAATAAATAAAGGTAGCACACAAAATGTTAAAAAAAAACCCTTTTGGATGTAATTTAAAATCAAACCCTTCAGAATTTCTTTCTGTCTTCTTCTTTTTATTATTATTATTATCAAGGAAGAAGGTCTCTAAAACTCAAAAAATATATTTTCCACAAAAACAGAAAAGAAAAGCTGACTATCCTAAGAAATATAATTATCACATATAAGTGAGTATAAGAGTATAATTGGTTACAAATATTTAAGAAATTATTTCGTAAGTTGTTTTAAACATATCTTCTCACAAGCATATAGCTTTTGAGTAGGTCATTAAGAAATTATTTAATATCTTAACAACAGTAATTCAGAACATGTGTGTAATTTCTAGACAGTAAGTTAACAGCGATTATGACTTATACATCTGTGAATTTATTTTTTATCACTTAGTAGCCTGTCAATATTGATAGATTAATTTTTACATTTATAATTATTTATAATTTTTGTAGCCAACTAAACTTTTAAATGAAAATTTTAATATGTATTTTGTGGCAATTTTTTTTATTTTACATTGACACAAAATTAGTGTTGTATGAATGGAAATTGGGTTCTTATGTTCTGCATACTGGAATAAAAAAATAATTCTTTATTAAATTGAATTTCAATAAAAATAAATAGAAGATAATGTGTTAGTTTTAGGGCCTACGTCAGTAAAATTTAACTTCACGGATTTATAGTGACAGAATGGGATGTATGCATTTGTAAATAAAAAAGAAAATTTCACTATTTAATTTAGTCGCGAAAAAAAAAAAAAGAACGTACTGTTCTTTGTTTTACGGAAGTAAAAATACTTCTAATTTAAATCTTTTCCGATCTAAAATATGATAAAGGAAAAAATAAAATTCCTTACTTGCTTTGTCGTAAATATGCATTTGTCTTACAGAAAAAAGGCAATCTTATCATCTGATTTTTCAGTTATTCTGAGAGGCAGAATTTCTAGTTAGTTTTCGTGGAGTTTTGCTGTATTTTAAAATAGCCAAAACTATACACGTAGAAGTTAAAATTCTGAAAAACTTAGGTTATCTTAGGGAATAAAAGATTCCAACTGCAGGTTTGCATCTGACATGATTTGATGCATCTGTTAGAGGCTTAATTTTGCTTTGTCAACAATTTTCTGTATATGAACACATATCTCTTTTTCCCCCTCAATTTTAGTTAAAATACTTTAATAAGAATAATTTTAACTAATAAAATTTCATTCTATATTATTCATTTTTCTGCGCTGAACTTGATTTAATGCAAATGGCAATAAGTAGTCTTTACAAGAAGTTAAGAAGAATAGTTCTACGTCCATCCCTCATTGTTTTGATTGAGGAAAAAAAAATTCAGCATTGATTAAAATATAAGGTTTTTAATTTATTCTTCAAGTTAACATGAGTTAAGATAATCATACTGAATCTATTTCATCAC
>KK121797.1:351572-363663 GCA_000611955.2 Stegodyphus mimosarum
TTTTTATACTGTTAATATTTTTAAAATTTAATAATCCCCCCCCCCCCAAAAAATAGCTAATTTGAATTTCGTAATTATAAAGCACGGTTATCCCAAAGTACCAGTGTAAAATCCACACAGAAGTATTCGTTAATTATTAAAAGCTATAGTTATTAAGTATGCTGTGCATTTATAGTGTTGAGATTTAAATTAATACCTACGTTGTCCAATTTATGTTATTTATGGCGCCCTCTTTTTGAAACGTTAAAGCCTGTTATATGTCAGAAGTTCTTGTTATATGTAAATGTATTATTTAAATATATTCTATTGCGTCATTCTGTTTTTTAAATTAAGGCACAGAAGGAATTACATCGGCAAGCATTGGAGTTACAAAACGTCCGCAAAGAAATGCAACGATTAGAAAAGTTGAAAGAAAGCACTGAGGCTATGAAGATTGATGAATATCGTAAAGCTCAAGAATTGAGAGCCAAAGAAATAGAAGAGAAGAAACAGTTAACTACCAGTCAGCGGTTACAGTTGCAGGAAGAGCTACTCTCACATCTTGAGGAAATGTATGCTGAGAAATCTCGCCAAGAACTTCTTCGGACCGAGCTTGCTATCGAAGAGAAAGAAGCTTATGAGAGAGAGAAAGCTGAAGATTCAGAAAGAGCGAAAGCTGATTTGAGAGAACAGTTTGCTCAGTTACATAAAATACAGCTGTATATAAATAAACAAAAGGAAGGTATGCCATTCCACACATTTTACCTCCTAAAAATTTTGTTCACTTTATAACAGGTGCTTCAAGGTCTTTTCGACTCTCCCCATATGTAATCTTAACACAGTTCATCATCAGCTCACAACGCTTTTTTCCTTACCTTAATATGAGACTGCAGTTCATCTTTTGATGAAGCGTAACATGCTAAATGGAAATAAACTAAGAAACCGGGCGAAAGGGAGAATGATGCCTATTCTAAAGTAGCAGACTTCTGTGGTATTTCCAATAATTTTTCCTGTCCTTAGTATATTTTTGTTGGAGCATGCAAAGTAAGGAAATGAGCAGCAATTCCGGTTATCTAGTTGTGTTTATTTTTATCATTTCCTCCCTTACAATAATTTTGTTATTAATTTTTAATAATTATTAGAAATGAATAGCAAATGACCTTCATGCCTTCCTCCCCCCCCGGGATATTCAACTAATGTTACCTCTAGAAAATCGAGAGGAGAAAATTAACCTGTGTGCTACTGTAATACAAGTATCCGAAACGGTTCATTTAAAATACGTGTGTGTAAGAACTCCCTTGGAAAGTTTTTTAGAAGTTATTACAATTTTCCATCGGCATCTCGTAACAATCCGTATTTCCTTTCCTTTCATCGTTTGCAAATAAATTCGTTATTAATGAAAAAAATGTTTTTGTTTTAGTGGTTTCTTAAACTGACCAGTATACACTGGTGAAATAAATTAAAAGAATTTTCATATTTGATGAAATTTCATATTTTGATAAAATTTCATATTTCATATTTGAGAATTTTCATATTTTCTATGATCTCCAGAACTACTAGACAGACTTTAATAAAATTTGGAGTGAACATAGGTTGGTATAATACAAACAAAATAAACATTCAACAGTTATAATAGATACACATGTTCGTGTGTAACACTCATGGAAGTCTGAAGGTCTGAAACAGCGATTCCAGAAGACACAAAAGAAATGGGTTAATAGGGGGTATGGTCCCCTCTTACAGCCATACAGGCCTCGCAGCGTGATGTCATACTGGAAATGAAGCAGTTTATCAGTGTCTGTGGCAGTTGGTCCCACTCATTCAAAACGTGGTTTTGAGTTCCTGGATGGTTCTCGGAAGGGGGTTGCGAATTGCAATTTCCCTCCCCAGAGCGTCCCAGACATGCTCTATAGGGCTGAGGTCCCGAGACTTGGCTAACCAATCCATCCGGAGAATAACCTCACTCTCGAGAAATTCGTCGACCAGAAGAGCTCTCTGTGGCCTCGCGATGTCATCCTGTAAGATGAACTGAGAGCCCACTGCACACCGGAAAAGGCGAACATAGGGCTCCAAGACCTCATCCCTATAACACACACCAATCACAGAGCCTCTGTCAAAGACGTGGAGAGGTGTGCGGCCATCCAACATGAGCCTGGCCAGACCATTACACCGCCATCGCCATAACTGTTGATTTCGCGGACATTGGAGGGTAGGTAGCGGGTCCCTGGCTCTCTCCGTATGAAAGGCGAGAATCGGTGTTTAGGCTAAAACGGGACTCGTCGGTGAACAGAAAGGTCCCCCATTGCTCCGTACTCCACTCACTATGCTGCCTGCACAATGCTAATCGGGCTCTCCTGTCTGTGGACGTGAGCGGGACGCAAACAGCCGGTCTTCTGGCAAACAACCCTCTCATTCAGTCTTTTGGAAACAGTCACCCTTGTTACACGGGTTCCCGTGGCTACATACAGGTCCCGAGGGAGCTGAGAAGCTGTAGCCCCTCTATTACGCCTCGCTAAAATGGACAAATAGCGATCGTCTCTGCCCGTCGTGGCTCTTGGACGACCTTGCCCAGTGTTCCGATGTAAGTTTAACCGATTGCCGCAATTTAAGACCAAGAAATTTGCCGAGGTGTGCTAGCGAACGCAATTCGTCTTACCCTCCATGCGCGTATAAAGCCTTTTTTCTACTGGCTCCTCTTACACACACGTGTACGCTTACGTGTTTGCCGTACAAGATTTGCATTTTATCTAGAAGCAATGGTTTTTCTTTCAGTTCAGTTCTTTTCGTGAAATTCGATAAAATATACAAATTCTCTTAATTTATTTCACCAGTGTAGTTGAGTAATGAACATTGAAACACCTTTGAGGACATTATCAAATATTTTTTAGGATTATAGGGCATTTAGGGAAGGTGGAAAATGCGTCGGGGATGAATCGTGCTGAGGTAGACAAGTTAAAAACTCTTTCTTCTTGCTTTGTGTCTATTAACGGTCAATGCTTTGAATCTATGTGTCCCTTCTTGCTTTGAGTAAAGAAAATTTGCTAGGATTCCTGATGGTTTTCATGAAACCGCATTTATAATATGTTTCGTGGGTTAGAAGAACCATTGGCATAGGTGCATTGCAATTAGAGGGTATTATTTTAAAAACGAATGTAATAAAAATCGACCAATAAACTAAAATCTTGTAAGTCATGGAATAACTCAGATTCCTCCCCCCCTTATCACTGTACTATGAATAACATTAGTGAAAAGAATTGACAATATTTAACTGATTTAAAAGCACTTACACTCATCAATAGATATACTAAAGGAATAGAATGTTGTTACGAATTTTGTACATATGTAAATAATGTTAGCAAAATTATATGTGAAATTTTAGTATTTTATTTGTGTTGTGTAGCAAATTCACTTAATTATTTAAGTTTGACTTAAGAATTAATTTTTATTATTATTCTAAATTTATGCTACACAACGTTATTTTATTTAATATGCTGTATTTATATTTGCTTTGGTTTAATTTTAATTAGGGGTTTTTGGTACTTAAGATTTGTACGTATCTTCCACTCGTTACTCATAAACGCGTTGAAACACATAATGGAATTGGGTGCTTTTCTACGTAATAAACTTGATTTAATATTACTTAACTTAAGTTGATCCTTTATTAATTTGTATCACTGGATGAAGAAACATTAGCCTTTTAATTTAAGATCACTATCAAAAATCTAGCTTTAACACTTTTTAAGTTAAAGTCAATTATTTAACTAAATTTTTACACTTTGCTTGTAAAAAGGATTTGGGAGAGGGCGGAAAGGATTGAAAAGTCGCACTTTTAGCTGAATTCTAAGGCTTTGCTTACGTGTTAGAGGGACACAATGAGAATTTCCGGTGGGGTCGTTTGGGTTTGTAAGTTTTTTCTCGCACCTGCATCGGATTCTTCGCATTTCCTTTGGCATGCTTGGCGATATTTGAATTTGTGTTTAGTTCCACACCTCGGAATTTGGAAAGATTTTTGCAGGGTGTGTTCGGGGTGTGGAGTACTGGATTTTTTTCACCTTCTGTAGCGGGGATTGGCGAGATATGGTTCCTTGCTTTGACAAAAAGCCGGTGCAGGTGTCGTTCCCGCTCTTTTTTAGCCTGACTCGACGCTGTTCTTTCCGTGCTTTGAACACGGGTTTTGTGCAGTTTTAAGGATGTTATTCATATAGGAAGCGGGGCTTTCGCTCCCTTATTTCCCATTTAAATGAGTGCTTAACAAAAAGTTGTACTGGCCACGGCCTTATTCAGAATTTTTTTTTGTAATATCTCCTACCTAAAATGGCTGTTTGCCCCTCAAAATCATCCTAAAGAAATAAGATTATGAGCTTATAAGGCTTCCCTTAGAGAAGTATAGGAATACGTAACATTTTCGTTTTCTTGCCTCTCCGGAGGTTGTTTCCATCGGCTGAAATGTCTTATCCAGTTTTGGACCTCCACGTGCTGCAGTCTCCATCCATGTTTGTGAGGATCTTGACTTGGAGATTCTACAAGAAATTTGCTTCAACAGTTCTACGTGATATGGGACTATGAATCCAGTAGTCTTGGTTTCTTCTCTCCTTCCTGCTGTTCACCGATGACAATGGGCATGACCATAGATTCTTCACGGGCTTGAGACATCAAAGTGTCACCGAAGTATTCATCCCAACATCGTGGCATTCTGATGAACCCATCTACTACATCATTTTCTTTTCTACAAAGTTCCGGCTAGAGATCAGATAAGATTTTTTTTTGTTTTCTTCTAGTAGTCTTAACTTAAAAGAGCAAGGGGGGTATTCAATTATTTTCAAAATGTAATTATGGTTTAATTTTAAATGTTTGCATTAAAGGATTTTGAGATGCTGAGAATTTAAATTTCAGTATCTTTTGATGAACATACTGACTTTGCTGAGGTTAAAGTAAATTGTTAACTGTCATAAGATATCTCCAGTTTTAATACTCCTAACTTTTCCTAAAAAAGTGGTTGTGATGTAACTCAGATAACTGAATCCGATAGAACCGATAGAATCCGATAAGAAAAAAAAAAATGTTTGTTATGAATTTTTTTTTGAGTTTGTTTAAGGACTTTTTTTAAATTGTTAAGAAATTAGAAATTTGGTGTTATTTGGTGAACTACTAAAAAAATGCTGAGTTAAGGTTATTGTAAAAACTGTACTTTCTGAGTTTAAGAAAAATTGGAAAATTGAAATAGAATTTTCGCTCCTTGTTAATATTCTAAATCTCTTAAGAAGGGGGGTTCTTCAGTACTTTGTCATTTGAATGCAAAATATTAGAAAACTTTTGATGAGCTATAATAAGATATCTAATTTTAAGTTTTTTTCTTGATTGGTGGTATTCTTTAATTCTCTGTGAAATAAAAAAAAAAGAAGGTAATTGTAAGTTGTTAGGAATAGCAGATTTCCTTTAATTTTCTGTGCAATTATAAGGGAAAAAATACTTATATAATTGTTAAAGGAAATAGTTGTTATGAATTTTTATAAATTTTAACTCAATGAAATAGTCATACTTAATTAACAGTTATAGAAGTTTTATGTTGTTTATTTTGAAATTGCAGAATATGTCGAAAACACATGTTTATGTTTCATTGTTAAAGATTTGCAGAATTATCTCAGGTTATTTTGATACCCCGGGGATGAAAGGGTTTATTACTAAAATTGATTTTTACATAATTTGATATGTTAAAAAAATAAACTCTAAGGTTTTCTTGAAAGTTAATACGGGTTTATGTGTTTCTTTTTGATATTTTAGGACACATTGATTCACTAGCATCAAGGTCCATTGGGTTGTTCACTACATTTTAAATTACACAACGCAATGGTTAAATTTGTTTATTTGTAGTCAACTCCATCTCAGTTGGATTAACATTTGTGTAATGTGACATGAAAATCTGAAGAGGCGAAGCTTTGCCGGAAAAGTAAGAATATAGGAAGAAGGCTATTTAACATTGAGTAAATGGCTGTCTCGCTAAATTGGCGAGATATTGCCAAACTGGCGATGTTATTGGCGACTAATCTTCGTCATCAAATTTGGCGAGAAATCGCTCAATGTCGCCAAACTTGGCGACCATTTGCCGATCTTTTGGTCCGGGCCCAGTATAACTGTAATGGGTATTGTAATTAAATAAATGTGATTCATCATAATATGCAACTGTAACCGTATTCGGCCCCTACGTGTAACTTTAACTGTATGTGCTTTCAGGTAATTTCGAGAAATGAAATTCACTAGTGATTTTCTCAGCAGTCGGGTGAAATCTATATAAGACCGGAGAGAGCATTTGCTCTCAGTTGTTGTTAGTTCAAAGCTGAATTCGGTGTACTGAGATGTTCCTGTTAACTTCACTCTTTATATTCGCTTTGCATTGCTTTGAGTTTAACGTTCTTAGCAGTTTGAAGTGCAATTACTGATTGCACTGTGTGTTACTCTGAGTACTTTTGTGGAAATTGCTAGAAATGTTAAGTGCTTCTTTTGGTAAAATAAATTTTATCAAGCTATCATCGGTTGTGTGTGTTCAATCCATTACGAACCCGTACCCTCGCAACACTATCTTTCAAATTAATTAAAGTTACTAGATTCAAAAGCATTCTTTTTACTTACACGATATATTTTGCTGTATCGATTTTTATACCATAATTGTAATTCAAAAGTTTTTTATATCATATGCTAAAACAAAAAGTGCGGGGAATTCACCAGGAGAAGAAATATAGAAGTAAAAATGGTATTTTTTCTCTTGAAAATCTGTTATTCGAAATTTTGTTACTTCCGATTCATTTCTCCAGAAGATGGAATGATAGGGAATACATACCCGCCGGTTTTTGGAATCACATCCATTCTAAAAATGTTTAAGTTTATTAAGCGGCTGAGTTTAATAGACGGCTATTTCAATATTGCAAATTACGATATCAACTTTGAACTTCTTTGATAAGGTAGTAACTAACAATTAATCTAATAATTAGTGCCTAAATTAATAATTAAAAATTAATACTAAGATTAAATTATTTGCAAAATTTGGAAATTTTACTTTTTATTTTTTTTTATAAAAATTTGTATAATTATGCTACTGATGAAATTATAAACTTTCCCAAAGAACTCCTCTATCCATATGTGTTTCGTCTACTAGCGGCAAACGGTAAAATCGCTGAACACTGGTAATTCCGACCGGGGTTAGATTCCAGGCGAACAGGCTGGCTGCATCGGCGTTTGCGTGGTTTTCCCGATGTGTAACGTGTATACGAGCCAGTTTCCCTTAAAAACTGCTCCACGAAGGCGTCCCTCCCCTTAGGCAGATTACCGTCACGTGCTTTTTATAATTAAGTAAAACAACTAAACCAACCGTATTTGTTTCGTATTGTTTGTCAATAGTCTTTTAATTGTGTCATCAGGTTCGTAAAACTGTTGATAGCTTTCCTTTTCTCTACCTTTTCAATTCAAGAGTTCTTACAGTTTGTAGTGCATTTCTTGATTTCACAGAAGCTATCATCTAGTCACGTTAACGAATCTTCATAATTTCCCTCACTGATATCCGAAATATTAGAAATAGCTTGTAATTCATTGGTGGCTTTTTCTAATCAAAACCCGCACTTTTTAAAGCAATTTCTAGCTGCGTTTTCGGAGATTGCTTCCCGTGAGTGAACTATAATATGCCTTTAACAAAGATATTGACTTGAGAGATTGACTGATATTTATTTTTTTCGCAGTGCTTGCATTTTGATCTTTGATTCAATTTTGTTTACTTTTTTTTTGAATGGCACGTTTTCTGTAATGACATTGGAAAGTTTTTATATATCGATCTAAAGACTGAATGATAGAAGTTGTATTTGCGGAGAAAAATGCTAATCTGATGTTGTATCAGGAGGTTATGAGGCACAATCCAAAAGTAGAACTATTTTTCCGTTTTTTAGTTCTCTATCCAATTTCAAAAAGAAATCAGTAAAAATGCTGCTTCTTATCCACGAGTTCTCGTTATTTCCTTGTACGAAGTAAAAAGGAAGTATTGTAACCGCGAAAAATTTCAGCTGTCGTATTTCAAGGAAAATATCTATTTTGACCGCTTTCGAATGAAATTTAACAATGTTTTTGCGCGACATCTGTACTTAAGGATAGAATAAAGGATTCTTTCCCCCAAAAAAAATATCATAAAACTTAATTAAATGGAATGGATGATAGAACTAAAAATTATAAAACTTAATTAAATTAAAATGGATTCTGATGAGATTTTTTCCTGACGTCTGTGCATACGAACGTACCTATTATGTATGTGTCTCCCATAACTCAAGAACGAGTAGCCTCAGGACGATGAAATTTTGTATATAAGACTGCTATAACATGTAGATGTGCACCTCCCATTTCTTTATTCTTATATGTTTATAAATTGTGCATTTTTTTGCTTTAAAAATGATTGAATTATGTTGTTCTTATCTTCCGGTTAAGGTTTTTATGCCTTTAGTAAATTTGCATGCAATTTTTATAGAATTATCAATAATTTAATAGTTGTTTAATTGCAGTTAAGCCTAATTATTATTACCATAGCAGCCGTCTCTGCTTACATTTGAAACCTAGCAGGATAGCAGATTTGTTTTCTATCTAGAGAAACTAAGCTTCGCAACGACAAAGATAAGGCCTTTTATTATTGCGAATTAAATCATGGTTAATCCATTTTGGAATTTATTTGAGGAAATAAGTGTCAAATTACTTCTTAATTTTTAATATTGATATTTTGAGTTTTTATGTATTTTTGCCTTGAAGTGGGAACTGAATTATTTGAGTGAGAAATTCTGAATCGCCTGTGAAAAACTGTTTCTTTTCCTTTTTTTTAAATTTAAATTCTTTTATACATCGTTTTAGATTTATTATAGTATTTGAATAGAACATGTAGCAACGATTAGATAATTCTTCAGTTGATATAAATAATTTTTGTGCATTCTGAGTTATAAAATGAATGAGATGTAACGCTAATAAGTTATGCTAGCGCGACAGTGTCGGTATGGTAAACAAATATAATGAATTCTAAAGAGTGCATTTATTCTATTGTGGTTTATGCGCTATCGATGAAGTAGATTTAATTCAATCCAATAAGTTTAAGTGAAATGCAAAATGCGTATAATTTAGTATTCCATACAAGGAAGTCATGTGGTGTACACATCAGATTTTTTTAAGGTGAATTCTTTACTCCTTTTAAGCATCGAGGTTTTCTTGCTTTTTCCAGTAGCCAATGATGTAAACACAAATAAACACTAAACATGGAGCTATAAATTAATTCATGAAAATTAAGAATATGGCACTCAGAGCCAGCATGTGATACCAGCGGTCCAAATTCATTGAAACTGCAAGAATCGGTTTTTTTATTTTTATTTATTTATTTATTTTATTGAAAGCTTTTGTTCGATGTCAATAACACTAATCTTTCCAAAAATTTTGAGTTAATGCGCTTAGTTGTTTAGCCCAAAGAGTTAGGATTTGAAAGGTTCGGATCATGGAGAAGTTCAAGATTCGAATTTTCGAATCTTTTTCAAAATTCATCAGATTTAAGGATTCGAATATTTCATCTTAGTATTAAATACTCATAACTATGATCTTTTATAGAACAACAGAAAAAGGAAGATGAATTATTCAGAGAGAATCTGATGGCAAGGCTGTATGAAGAGGAGAAACTGGAGTTCATGTCACAACAGAAAAGACGACAGAAGCAACTTGAGCATAGACGTTTGGCACAGGTTTGTATAAGATTTATAAATTTTGATATTTTGAAGTTTTTGATGATATATGTATAACATATTCTGAAGTGCATGATGATATGTGTATAACATGATCTTTGACTGATAATACATATTTCAATCAGACAAAAACGGAGCCAGAGGTTTTTGTGAAAAATATATTTAAACGACTGTCTTATTACTTAAAATTACTCAATTTTAAATAATCCCTGAAAACAGAATCCTAAAAAAATATTCACAAATTTGAATTGATATTATTATCTGAACCTAAAGTGTTTTAGTGTCCTTAATGGTTATGGCTATGTTGATTATCTATTCGCTGGCTCTGAGTACGGCGATGTCTTAAACTGCGCTGTCTTCTTGCTCACCATATTCGGAAAACGCTGATTAAATGTGCGTATAGTACCTGCGACGCCGCCGAAATTATTGTTTCGCGCATTGTTTGGATGCTGATACCTAGTGCGCTGATCTACTGAATGGCTTGCAATTGCAATCATTTGCTTAACTTGCATGTGTACACTCCCACAGAAGTTTGCATGGCAATGCACTTATATTTCATGATGTGACATTTTATCTGTCAGGAAGCGTATGCAATTTTTTCAAAAGGGATAACAGTGTGTAGTTAAATAGTGTAGCAAAATTCTTGGCATATAGAAAAGTAGTATTTGGCATCAATTTTTGAATGTTAAAAGGCCTGCTTGACGTTGTTGTCTTTTCATTTATTCCCTGACAGATGGCTAAATGATAAAAAGGCTTAAGTTAGTGATGGAGTAGTACTCCAACAAAATAGGTTAGTAATTTTTAGGTAAGAATGTAGTGAATTATCTGAATGAGAATCCTGAAATTCTTATGTACAGACTTAGAGTCTTGGAACAAATGTTAACCTTATCAATATCTTCTTGAAGAGCGCTTTCACCTGCCAATTATGTAACACAAAGGGGAGAGCTTTAAACGAAGCTAAGCAGAGAGAAGCTAACCAGACCACAATCGCCACAAAGTATCATGGGTGATAAGCATATGAACAAAGCAAAAAGTGCAAAATATGCCATTTTCAAATCGCCTGCAACGACCAGAATTGGATGTATAAAGTGGCACGCCTGCCCGCTATATTTCCAGTTAAGGTCTGACAAACATAATGTAGTGTTCCGTAGTTACGAGATCGGGGTGCTATAAAGAGTATTCCTGATATGTGGTTATGCCGGTCGTACGACAATGACTATTTTGTTTGAATAATGCGATACAAAACACGAGAATTTTCAGCTGCTAGCAAATAGAGTTGTGAAGTATAAATATATTGTACTATTAGCCAAATAATTTGCAATCCTCATGTGTTAATACAAATATTATTAATTTTGAAATACCCAACAGACGAGACACGGTTCTAAGGTACATTGACAAACGCTTAGTATGAAGCAGTTTACACTTGTAACAATATGAGGTAAATTGTCACGGCTCCTGAGACTCAGAGTATGACGGAACGCAAAGTACCACAAATTCCTCCTCCCCCATGCGTATATCTAATTCCAAGGGGCAGTCAGCAGGGAACTCGCAGTGCACTACGGGCGTTTAAAGAAATGAGCCAAAGAATCGACTATCAAAATTTTAAATCCATGTATTCCACATATTTCTTTCACCATCTCAAATGCCTCTTCCATTCCAAACATAAATTTTACTGCATATGACATTTGTAAACTCTCCAACCTGTAAACTATCACTACCTACTTGTGGAGTTATCACATACAAAGACGCTTTAAGTAGCTTTTCTGAAAAATGCATTTTTTCCGATACTAGTTTGTACGAAAAGTGTTTAGGCACCAGTGTTCGCTTGTCAATCTGCTGCGGATACGTGTTCGGGACGTTTACGAGACTGGAGAAAAGGTTTTGCCTACAGCTTTGTTTCGCTTGGGAGAGAAAAGAGAGAATAAATACATACTTCGGGAGCTTTCGGCGTAGGCCGACCAATTAGATTTGCTCAAAGCGAAGGTTCCAAAAAATTTTTCGTTCAACGCGCAGTTCAGGATAGCTACCAGGTTTACGAGCGGTTTTAATTTTGTACGTACTGATTTTGTTAGCTGCCTTACATTTCCCCACCACATTACCTCACAGTAGAATGACGTATGTGTATAACATATGTGACTTTATGGTGGATCACGTGATCTGTGCTGGTTAGAAAATGCCCGAAACGTCACAGAATACATTACGTTTGCTAATCTATGAATGCTAATATTTTTAATATATTATCACTAAACATTATACTTTGTTCTGAGGACTAAGGAAAATTCTGAAATGCCGCGCTTTGTACGTATTGTTATTGCTTGAGCTAACTGTTCTCCTTTCTCCTAATAAACTTAAAATAAGATGACTTTACA
>KK121797.1:363710-380245 GCA_000611955.2 Stegodyphus mimosarum
AATCCATAGAACATCAATAAACTACAATAAAGATCGGATGTTAATATTCTTACAATGACAAACTATGAAAGAAAGATAACAACTGAGGCTTGTTTCTAACAACACTCCCACCTTTTGATTGATGACATATACTTAATCAATCAAAATAAAATACAAAACACTTTGTTCACACAAATATCAAGGCTAAATAGTAAACAAAAAGAAAATTAAGTTCTTAAATTTCTACACTTAAATACGCAAATAGTGTTCAGGTTAGAAATCTAGATGGAATTTTAATTTGTTGTCCACTTCTAGTCATGACAGTCTTAATGTCCTTTGCTAAATCTGGAGATAAATTATGCTTTGGTAATTTTGAAAATAAATTGTTTTCACCCTGCGTCTTAGTTTCATTTGTCTCATCTAACTCCAAAGAGGAAGGTATTTCGAGAGGGAATATTCTCTGGATTGGACGAACTAATTCTTCAGACATGGTTCTGACACGAACTACTCGAATGTTAATGTCTTTTCCTCGATATAGCTCAATCACTTTTGCTAGCCGCCATAGCACCTTACGTTTGTCATCACACTCGATGAGAACTATGTCCCCGATTTTTATTTGCAGAGAAATTGGCACTATAGAGGGACGTTGCACTAGCAAGCCGATATATTCATTTCTAAATCTCTTTCTTAAGAGCTCTTGTAAATTCTGTAGATGTCTCAGTCTCTTGTTGAAATCAACGTTATCAAGGTGATCCAAGTCAGGAACTCCAAGCACTGGAATTTCACCTAGAAATAAAGACGGTTTCAAAGGGATGAGATCATCAGAGTTCTCTGACACATAAGTGAGTGGTCTGGCATTCACAGTTGCTTCGCAGTCTCACAGCACACTCATCAGTTCTTCGTAATTCAGACACGTTTGGCCTAGGACTCGACGCAAAAGTTTCTTAATCATTTGAACAAGTCGTTTCCAAAAGCCCCTCCCCACCATGGTGCTGCGGGTGGACTGAACTTCCAATCGATCCATTCAATCGTCTTCTATCTCGATAGTATTCCAATTAATTGATCTCAAGAGATTATTGGATCCGACAAAATTGCCTCCCTTGTCACTATAAATTATTGATGGTCTCCCTCTACGGGCAATAAATCTTCTAAGGCCAAGTAAAAATCCTTGAGCTGAAAGGGGCAAAATAAGCTCCGAATGAATTGCCCTGAAAACAGCGCAGGTGAAAAGTAAAATCCAAGCTTTTCTTTTATCCTTTCAAAATTAATGAGCCAGCTAAATAAACTCCGACAGTTTTGAAAACACGTGCATCTCTAACTCTTTTTTCTGGTAGAGTAGCAGGCACAGTCTGTAGTCGTTTACTTCCATGTCTCCTGCACCTAACACGTGCATACAAATCTTTTCGAATCGTAGCTCTGCTTTTCAGGATCCAAAATGTCTCTCTAAGTGTTGACATCAGTACGTGAATTCCTGCATGAGACATACACAGATGTTTATCAATTATCAATTTATCCATAGTCTTATGATTCTTCGAAAGTAACATTGGATGAATAAAATTTTCATGGTCTTTCACTCAGTTACACAGCAGTCTTTCAGTCAACCTAGATTTGACACGCAAAATACTTTCGTCATCTTTGAACACACTAATTGACTTCAGCTTCTTAATATCATCAGTTGAAAAAGAATCATGTTGAATATTCTTCACAATAGATTTCTCAGCTCTTGTCAATTCATAAACTTTTAACTCTCCTACTTCTCTTTATTCTTTCCTCTCTCAGGTATTTCCTATGAATCTATGTATCCACCCAATCATTCTCAGTATTTTCTTATACTTCGAAAAATATCCAAAGAATCGAGAGGACATATCGCTAACATTGCTTAACGAAACTATAACTGCTTTACGTTTTCAGTATAAACCTCTTCTTTATTATCGATTGGGATAGAATGCGGTCATTCCTTCTTCTGGCACTGCCGACCAAGGTGAGCCCTCCCACCATCTTGATTCTTCACAGAACAGAATAAGTTTCTTCGCAGAACATCCTCTTGATGGCATATCCGCTGGTTTTTCTGCACCTGGTACATGTTTTTTTTCAGGGTTTTAGGATCAATTTTCAGGGTCCGATAGGATTCTAATTTCTGAAACTCTAATATTCACAAAAGTGCTCCAAACTTCTATGTTCTTTATCCAGAATAGTGCTGCAGAAGAATCGGTCCAGTAATATTCCTTTGAAATTTCGACCTTAAGCTTCTTGTTGACAAAGAGGCTAATCGCACTTCAGTAAGGCAAGCAAGCAATTCAAGTCGTGGTATACTTGTTTTTTTCAAGGAAGCTACTCGTGCTTTGGCTTGCACTAGAGTCACTTTGACTTCTTTTTTATTTTGACTTCTCAAATTTACTGCACTTGCATACGATCCCTGTAAAGCATCGGCAAACATATGCAAACTAAAAGTTTGTCCTTCTGACCCACTTCAAGAATTTTCGTTTGATATCTTCTTTTAGCTCTGTATACCAGATCAGTTTAGTTTCCCAGCTCTTTTGCAAGTATAGCTTTGGAAGGAGTGTAAAAGGGCAGGTGAAACCTGTTGGGTCGAAAGCTCTCTGCGCAATTGATAGTATGTTTCGTCTTGTCACTGAGAGATCAACCAAGTCGATATTAGGAATGTCACAAAACAATGAATCTTCATATTTATCCCACAGAAGACCAAGTAATTTTAATGGCTCGCTAATTGTAGATTTTTCACTGCTCAGTTCTGTTTATTCCCAACCTCTTAAGTCAGAGTTAGTACTTGCCATTAATTGAGTTGATTTTAAAATAAAATATTCTGCTTCTTCATTCGAATTCACTGAAATGACACAGTTGTCAACATAGAAGGACGTTTTCAATTTTGTTGCCATTTCCTTCAAAGAAGGTTCACATTCGTCCAAATGAGAGTTGATCAGTGCTCCTAAAAGAAACGGACTGCATTTTAGTCCGAAGACTACTCTGCAATGGCGAAATTTTCTTATTTCCTTTTGTTCCGAGTTTTTCCACCACAGGAACTTAAGAAATCATGATTATTTGTTTGAACAGATATTTGAAGAAAAGTTTTTCTAATATCTGAGATAATCCCTATTTTTTCTTGCCTAAATTCAAGAAGCAATCTAGGTATCAATTCAATTAAATTTTGTCCTTTTGCTAAGCCGTCGTTAAGTGAAAGGAAATCCTTTTGTTTGCATGAGGCATCAAATACAGGTCTTACTGCTGTTGTACAGTTATCTTTGAAGACCAGTCTGTGGGGGAAGATAATGATTTTTAATCTTTCCTCTTCTTCTATTACTCCAGATTCAAGCCACTCTTCGAACATTGCATTGTATGTTTCAAATTTATCTTTCAACATGAGCTTCTTTGTCGTGGAAACCAATCGTTTTTCAACAACTTCTCTGTTGCTTGGTAAAGCTTCTTTATTGTTAATCCAAGGTAAAGTGACTTCGTATAAATCGTTCGCCCTCTTCAGAGTCTTGTGAAAATGATCCCACACTGCTTCTAACTCTGAATCAGTTTTATTTTCTTTAGCATCTGTTATTCCCAGTGCTCCTAGCTTCCACAAGTTTTCTATGTTACTGCTGTGAATAAACATGGACGTTATTGTTGATGACATGGACATGGAGTTTCTTTCTGAAACGTAATTATTTATCTTTCCCGTGATTGTCCATCCAACTAGTGATTCCACAGCAGTCAGCCCATTTTCTAATTTCTGAGTTCTTCCTGTTAACAGTGCACCTGCGACTTCAGCTCCAATAAGAACTTCTATTTTTAAATTGCTTCTTTCTACATCAAATGTGTGGATATTTCTCTGCTTTAGTTCTTCTATCCATGGTCCAGGCTGTGAACTGACTACTGGTCCACAAATCTTCGACTGTTCCAACAAGATTAGTTGTCTAGAAAAATCTCCTTTTAGGCTTCTAACGTTCACTTCATAGCGTTTGTGAATTTCTCTTCTTGTTGTTACGCCTCCAAAAAGTGCATGAGTTAAAGATTCAGATACAATTGCGTGGCACCCTATGTCTATAGCAGTCTTCTTTAATATATATGAGCGTTGCGATCCTGTGTCGATAAGTGCTCTTACTGTCTTCTGCCTTTTGTTTGCGTCAACATTAATTAACAGTGTTTGAAGAAATACTTCATCTAGGAAATTAGTGCTCTCAAGTGATACGTTTTGTGTTTCCTCTTCTTTATTCTTTTCAGCATCATTGCTCTTTTGATTGGTGTGCAAATCCGGACACATGACACCCCAATGTCTTTTCGAGCATATCAAGCACCGTACATTTTTCTTGCATTGCTTGGCCCTGTGTCCAATTTTGAGGCAAAAGAAGCAACCCTTCTTTTTCTTAATTTCATTTTTCTTTTGATTCAGAGTCATCTTCTGAGCAACAACATCCATTTGTTGTTGCTCAGAAGATGCTCAGTTGGACTTTCATAATTTTTCTCACAAAATATGCAAGAATTCTTTTCAACATAGTTGGTTCCTTTATTATGGCCTGAGAATAAATAAGTCGCTGTAGGCACGAAATGTTCACCTTGGTACCTTTGTCTCTTCTACTTTCTTTCTTTGCACCCGAATCAATTAATTTAAATTCAGCTTTCACCAAAGAGATTCTCTGCTCTCCTTCCACTTCATTCTTTAAAAACAATAATAATTGTTTCAATTTCTCAGAGTGAGAATTTTCTGCTGTAATTATTGATGCATAATTTCTAAGCCAAACTCATAAAATTTCCTTGGGAATGCAGGATTCCACGAGCGGAAACAGCATTGCAGCGTATTTGTCGCTTGTCATTCCTATTGACTCCAAGGAACGTAAATACGGCACTAACTTATCACACAATTCTGATATACTGCATTTTCCCCTTTGATCAGTAACATTTTTAGTAATCAGACTTATTGTTGTTGTTGTTGTCGTGTCCATTACCACATGGAAGAATGATTGCCAGAGCCTACTCCGAAGAGAGGTTGGACTTCTATTTTCCATTCCCAATTTTGAGGGAAAGCACCCCGGGGGGGGAATCCAGGGATCTGCCATCCCTCACCTAATCCACACGAGAGGACTTTCGGCTCGCCGCGTATTTAAAGTGCTGCCATGCCGCACCGACACTATACATTTACAAACATCCATGTCTTCTCCTGGATTCGAACCCGGGCCCTTCGGTACCGTAGTAGGCTCCCCTAACCACTATACCATCTGGGCGACATCAGACCTATTTGTTCCCGAATATAGAATTCGACCAACAATTCTTCCTTGCCGAACCTATTTCTTAAGCTTTCTATAAACTTTTCATAATTTTCGGCAGTTGCAGAGAAGCTGTTTACAATATCACGTGGTCTCGTACCGGGTACGATCGCTTGAAAGAGATAATACATCATGCCCTCATTTTGAATATCTTTATCTTTATGTATTCGTCAAAATTGTCCCCAAAACCGTAACCAATCTTTAATTTCGCCACCGAATTGTTTTAACTCTATTTTAGGTAATTTCAATTTCCGTTTGTTCGAATTCGGCGGCACACTGCCAATGGATTGTGTCGCTTGGCGATTGAAAAATAATTCCGTTTCTACTGGTATTACATCTAATTTTTCTTTGTATTCTTCAACTTTTGCCCATTCACTTTCAAACTGATCATTGAAGAAAATTCCGAATTAAATATTTGAGTATTAAATGCATTAAGTTCAACAGCTAAACGTTCTAAAGTAACAAGTTTCGTTTTCACAGATCTTTCGTCAGGAATTTCCTTTTCTAATTCCTGCAAAACTTCATTAATTGTTTTGGTAAATGACGCTCTGACAGGTTTTCTTTTCGCAATTAACGATTCCATTTCAATAAAATAAATTCAAAAAAAATCAAATTAAATTAAATTCGATAAAACCAATAAAATTACCTTGGTTCCTTTTACCGACCACGTCCGTCGTCAGCAATCGTTCGAGATTTTCAAGAACTAACCGTTCTCCTTTCTCCTAATAAACTTAAAATAAAATAACCTTATATCTAATATTCCAGAGCGTCAAGTTTATTTTTCAAAATCTATAGAACATGAACAAGCTACAATAAAGATCAGATGTTGCCACTCTTACAATGACAAACTATGAAAGAAAGATAACAACTGAGGCTTGTTTCTAACAGTTATTGTTTTCACATGTGCTGATCACCCCGAAATTTCGTAACGATAGTCATCTAGAATTACGATAAGACATATGTTGGATTCATGGTTAACCAAGAGTACTTTTCAGTACCTTTCAGCAAGGCAGTGTACTGTGTTACACTGCGGAGAAGGCTGTATCGTCTCACCTTCTTTGGAATCATAAACTAATTTGAAACTCAGCGACTTATTGCTATGTTAAGCAATTAGATAGAGGATATTAGAAGGGTGTAAAAAATCCTTTTATTAGAACTCCCTAATTTAACAGAAGGCACTTCTTGTGCTTACAAAACCAAAAGCATTTATGGTGTAACTCAATAAATTCAAGTTAAAGCTCAGTTAAATCGTAACTACAACGGCTACACAGAATTAATAATGCGCAAGTTGGTTCAAACTTCAGATGGCAAGAATAAAGGAACGCCGCAGCCAGACTGCAGTTGAAGAGATTCAATTAGTAACGGAGCCTTCAGCAGGCGGAACACGCTCTGATTTAACAGTCTAAAACCTATTTAAATGCTCTTTCTTTCTATCTCGTTTGAATACGCGCGAACTAAAAATTGCATTCTGTCAGGGAAACGGATAAGGAGAATGACAGTAACGTTATTTAACATAAAATAACTTGTTAAAAAAATCCTTGCAAGGTTAAGGAATGATTTCGAAAACACGGTATTGAACTGCTTTTACATACTGTCATCTGAGTACAGTCACGTAATATGAATCTAATTGAGCATTTGTGGTTTTTATCGAAAGAGTCACAAGAGGCTCAACTCCACAGTACGTAATTCACAAGAACTGTGATTTTTGTCTCAATTATAATATCAAAAGTTTCCTAACCAATATCTCATTGAATCTGTACCTCTCAGATAAAAGTTGTTTTAGCTTTGATAGGAAAAACAGGTGATATTTATTTAAGTGGTTTTTAATGCTTTTGTTTGTTCTTGTATATTTGTGCCATTTAGGTAATATTTATGAAACAATTATTTTAATTTGTATAATATGAATTTTAATTCAATTTTATTTTTTAATACACAGAGCATTAAAATATGTAAAAGTGCTTTGCGTTTTTCTTAAAATATATCTTTGTTTTTCATTCTTATCTTTTAGAAAATGATTGAAGAAAAGCATAAAAGAAAAGCTATGGAACGGGCAAGAGAAATGGCTGATCTTGAGTATCACAAAGAAATAGAATTTGAAAGAAGAAAAATGGTAGAAGAAGAAAGGGCAAGATTTCTTAAAGACCATGCGAAGGAATTACTAGGCTACCTTCCCAAAGGCGTTTTTAAAAATGATCAAGAATTAGAACGTTTGGGTGAAGAATTTAGACAATTTTACTCAAGAAAAAGTTGCAGTTATTGAAACTGTTATTTAATCAAGATCAAGGAGCCCGTGTGATTTGAAATTTCATACTTAATTATTTGTAATCATTTGAAAATTTTATTTGAATAGTGTGACATTTTACATACCATAAATTTTTAAATCATATTTTCTATTATTGTACTATTCGATTCATTTCCTTAAATTGTTTTAATTTCAACTTTAATGTTCATCTTATATATAAATTGAGCATTTATAGTTTTTATTGAAAGAACAATCACAAGAGGCTTAACTCCATACTGCGTAATTCAAAAGAACTGAGATGTTTGTCTCAATAATAGTATCAGAAATTTTCTAACCTATCTCATTGAATCCATACCTCTCAGATAAAAGTTGTGTTAGCTTCGATAGGAAAAACAGGTGATATTTACTCGGAAATTGAACTCGAAAACCGAACATTCGGTTATTTTACTGTACATGTGGTAGAAAATAAGATTTGTTTTAAATTTCTTTTGGGAATTTATTTCTCACTACGATTATAGAGGGCATTCCGTAATTACTATTAGGACGTGAAGAGTAGTGACGTCATTGTAATTCAAAAATCCATTTAAAATTTTGATGTTACACACGTCTTCGTCTTTCCAATTTTTTTTAATTGTCTTACAATTTCAGCTTTATAACCAGAAAAAAATATTGATTTAGAATTATTAGTACTAAAAAGTAATGAGTAGTTATAATCATACGAACGCATTAAATGGCCAATAATAAAAATTACATAAAGTGCATGATAAATAAACATAAAATTATCATAGAAATATGATAATAAATAAATAAATACTCAGTAACACAAAATCTCAAAAACCGAACAACAAAATATGTGGAAATAGTAAATATGTAGAATATATCAAGACAGAAGAGAAACACGCATCAAATAAAAGTGAAGCAACAACCTGTGTTAGGTGTAGAGTTCCGCTCTTCATCAGGGGCAAAGAAATCTGCCAGCGTCCCTCTTCATCAAGAGCAAGGAAAATTCGCAGATTTCTTTGCTCCTGATGAAGAGAGACTTTGCCCTCGAAATTGATAGAGTTTCTATGCTAAAAATATACGCCTAACAGAGGTTGTTGCTTCACTTTTATGTAGAATAAATATTTACATAAATTTTAACACTTCAGTGTATATATATATATATATATGGGATCCCTAAGTTCCATAGCCACCAGAGGGCATGACCTGTGCGCTTGCAGTGAGAGCGAGGTGCAGAAAAGGATGTCAGAGAATCACGCAAAGGTGGTGACAATGGTAGCGAGCGCGAGTAGGCGTTGAGCGGCTATTTAAAATAACAAAACTGATGCAGAACTGTGTTTGTATCCAATAAGCGCGAGAAGGCGCTAAAGCACTGTTATCTAATTCAATCTGTATAACTTTTTCTTTATATCATACATGTTTCTGTGGTGTGGAAGAAGTCTGGAAATGTCATTTACTAAAAGACATCATCTTCAACCCCCACCACAGAAAATCTGGGGGCCTAGTTCGAGATTCGACCAAGAAACAGGCAATGTAAATCATTATTTTGTTTCAATTTACTATTGTAACTCTGAGTATATTAAATAATATCAGAAAACAAGATTTCAAAATAATCGCAGAAGAATTAGGCCTAACAGTGCCTGCTGCAGCTAAAGTCATCGAAATCAAAACTATTATTGAGAATGCTAGTATTTATAAAACTGATCCTGAATTTGTTCGCGGAATTATTAAAGCTGTTGCAGAGGATCAAAAGAACAAAGTGACTGAAGAGCAATCAAAATTAGAATGCTAGAAACTTAAATTAGCTAAACTTGAGAAGGAGATCGAGCTACAAAAAATGAAGTTACAACTGGCTGGTGAAAATGCCAATCGTGCTGTGTTAACAGATTCTGAAGCAGCATCGCGAAGTTTAAGAGAATATCATCAAATGCGTTAAAACACTAACTATAGCTGTCCCTCAGAGAACGGAAGTTCTGCATTTGTTTTTTCAATCGCTTGAAAAAGCTTTTAATACTAAAAGCGTACCAGTTGAGTTAAAATCGGAAGTGTTAATTAATTTATTAGGTGATAAATGTAATCGTGTTTTAACGTATGCTTCTGAACAGGAAATCGCGGATTATGATAAATTAAAAGCACTAATCTTGAAGAAATTTCAGCCGACACCGCGTAAATGTTTGAATAATTTTTAAAATGCTCAGAGACATTCATCTGAGTCGCATGTTCAGTTCGCGTCTCGACTCAGTGCAACTTTCGATTATTATTGTAGGTTAAGAGAAGTAGATGATTTTAAGAAATTGTGTGATCTCATTGTATCTGATAAGTTGAATGAAACGCTTGATTATAAAACAAAGGAACATATTAATGTTCGGGAAGGTCAAAGTTGGTTCCCACCTAATCAATTGGGTAGAGAATGCGACTTATTTTATTCATCCAGGGCTGATATCAGTGACGCGCGAATCGAAACTCCAGAAAATAAAAGTTTTAATTTTTCCAAAAACAATCTTAAAAAAGCACAGAGTAATTCGAAGGATTCAGGGTGCAAAGTCGTAAATCAAAATAATAGTAAATCAGAACGTACTTGCTATGTATGCGGGAGTAAAGGTGAATTGTTTCATTTTGCGAAAAACTGCCCTAACCGTAAGGAAGATAATTCATTTCAAAAGAAGATGTCCGTGTTGAAAATTAGATTGCATAATACAACTAGGAATGAGTTAGAATTTATTGAATTGTTGATTGATGGTATGGAAACAAAATGTTTAATAGATTCCGAAAGTGAATTAATAGTTGTAAAGAAATCTCTTTTTCCGGATAAAATACCGTAGGGATTAATAGAAATCAAAAGTTCTTTTGGTCACGTGGTTAAAGCGGAAACGTCTAAGCTTATTTTTTTGTGTGTGCGAAAGCGGTAAACAAATTGAAGTAGAGGCAGCGATGGTTTATGAGCATCTTCCCCACCCCTGTGTGTTTGGAGAGGTTGCGGGTGGTGATTACGCAATGTGAAAATGATTCCGTCTCTTCGGAAAGGATTTTTTTGTCTTTTATTCCTGCAGCAATTGAAGGAGACAGCGAAATAGATTTAACGTACATTACGGACTAAGGATTATGCAATACTGTTTCCATTCTTATTAAAGAATATAAACCACGAGAAAAACCGCGTAGTACAGATTTAAAACTGATAGTAACATTAAAAAATGAAATACCAGTTTCTCAGCGTTCTAGAAGATTTCCTTTTGCTGACCAAAAAATTGTGGATGACCAAATAGACGAATGGTTAAGGGATGGGATTATAAAGCCATCTTGTTCGGAATATGCTTCACCAATTGTTTTGTGTAGAAAAAAATCGCAAAAAGATACGTGTTTGTGTTGACTTCAGGGAATTAAATAAAAATATAGCAAAGGATTCTTTTCCCATGGCACAAGTAGAAGAGGTTTTAGATCATTTGGGTGAAGCAAAGGTTTTTTCGACGTTAGACTTAAAAAATGGTTTTTTTTCATGTTCCTGTGGAGGAAAACTGCACTAAATATTTGGCATTCATTACACATGCAGATTTGTACAAATTCCTAAAAGCTCCTTTTGGTTTGTGCACGTAACCGAATGTGTTCTAAAGATTTATTTATAATGTGTTTAGAGATTTAATTCGGGATGACACTGTTGTTGCTTACATGGACGATTTTATTATTCCAGCGCAAAATGAGAAAGAAGGTTTAGAAAAGTTAAAACGCGTTTTAGAAATAGCCAAGCAGTACGGTTTGGAGATCAATTTTAAAAAATGCCAGTGTTTAAAAAGAAAAATAGAATTTCTCGAGTATATCATTGAGAATGGTACAATTTGCCCCTCTTCTCAAAAAACAAGGGCCGTTCAAAACTTCCCGGAGCCGAAAAACCTTAAGCAGACTCGGAGCTTTTTGAGTCTGACGGGATATTTTAGGAAATTTATTGCCAACTATTCGAAAATAGCGAAACCGCTAAGTGATCTTCTTCGTAACGGTGTAGAATTCCAATTTGGGCCTAAGAAAAAAGATGCATTTAACAAGCTGAAAGAACTTTTATCGACAAGTCCTGTTTTGCATATTTTCAAACAAGGAGCACCGCTAGAATTGCATACAGACTCAAGCAGTCATGGTTTCTGCGCTGTTTTGCTACAAAAGTCTGATGATGAGCAGTTACACCCCCATTTACTTCATGATTAAAAAAACTAGCTTGCAACAAGAGAAGCTGTCTAACTATGAGCTTGAAGTTTTAGCTATAGTGGAAGCTCTAAAGAAATTCAGAAATTACCTTTTGTGATCGAAGGTCAAAATAATTACCGATTGCGATGCTTTTCGAAAGACTATGTTCAAGTAGGATTTAACTCCTAAAGTGGCGAGATGGACGTTACTTCTAGAAGAATTTGACTATGAAATTGTTCACAGATCTGGAGAGCAAATGAAGCACGTGGACGCGTTGAGTAAAAACGCAGTCATGATGGTCACCTATTCTCAGGGAGAAGTTACTGCCAAAATTGCAGCTGCACAAAAAAGTGATGAGCGTCTCCAGTTGCTAAAATCCTTAGTCGAGCAAGGACTAAAGGAAGATTTTCTAGTGAAGAATGGTGTATTATACAAGTTCGACAGTGGTCGCGAGTTACTTATGGTACCCGAAGCATTGGAATTAGAAATCATATGTAGGACAAACAACAAAGGACAACAAAGGACACTTTGCAGTGTCTAAAACGGAAGATTTGCTGAAGATGGACTTTTATATTCCTAACATTAGAAGACGAATTGAATAAGTTATTTCGAATTGTGTAGAGTGTATTTTGTACTACAAAAAAACGAGGTAAAAGCGAAGGGTTGCTGAATCCCATACCAAAAGAGGGTATCCCGTTGAGCACTTTTCACACTGATTTTATAGGACCATTAGCCTCGACAAATAAGAACTACAACCATATCTTGACCGTCGTTGATGCATTTACAAAGTTCGTGTGGCTCTATCCAGTAAAGGCTACATCAGCCCAAGAGGCATTGCAGAAGCTGAAACTGCAACAATCAACTGTCGGTAATCCCTCAAGAATAATAAGTGATAAAGGTACGGCTTTTACGTCCAAAGACTTTGAAGAGTACTGTAGACAAGAAAAGATCCAGCACATATTTACAACTATAGGCATTTCTAGAGGGAATGGGCAGGTGGAAAGAATTCATCTGACGCTGATTCCAGTCCTATCCAAATTATCCATAGATGATTCTACCAAGTGGTACAAATACGTTGGAGATGTACAACGGATCTTAAACAGCACTAAGAGCAGAAGCACAAAAAGCTCCACTTTTGAGCTCCTCACAGGTATTAAAATGAGAAATCGAGAGAACTTAGGTTATTGAAATTCTCGAAGAAGAAGAAACAAATCTTATGATGAAAGATCGAGAACATATGAGAGAGGAAGCAAGGAAAAACATCCTAAGAATTCAGGAAGAGAATAGGAGAACGTACAATAAGAAGAGAAAAAAGGCACAGGTATACAACGTGGACGATCTACTGGCCATTCAAAGGACGCCGTATGCAGGTGGTTTAAAGTTAAGGCCAAAGTTCTTCGGTCCATATCGTGTAACAGCGAGAAAAGGCAAAGACCGGTACCAGGTGGAAAAGTAGGACAACATGAAGGTCCTGGCTGTACAACTACGGCAGCTGACCATATGAAACTCTGGATTGTTCCTGCTTAGAACCGTGCGGCTCTTCCGCACTTGTGTTTTTTTGTTCTTTTCCTTTTCTTTTGTTTCTTTTAATCTATTTTCAGGTTTCATGTACCAGTGTCGCTGATCCGTGTTTTCGAGGCCGAAAACAAAGTCAGGATGTCCGAGCCGTGGGATCCCTAAGTTCCATAGCCACCAGAGGGCATCACCTGTGCGCTTGCAGCGAGAGCAAAGTGTAGACAAGGATGTCAGAGGATCACGCGAAGGTGGTGGCAATGGTAGCGAGCGCGAGTAGGCGCTGAGCGGCTACTTAAAATAATGAAACTGACGCAGAACTGTGTTTGGATCCAACAAGCGCGAGAAGGGGCTAATGTACTGTTATCTAATTCAATATGTACAGCTTTTTCTTTATATCACTAAATGTTTCTGTGGTGTGGAAGAAGTTTGGAAGTGTCATTTACTGAAAGATATCATCTTCAACCTCCACCCACATATATATTCGGTCTCTGTTCCTCTCTATGACAACAATTTTCAACACGTAAGCACATCTTTGTTTGGCACATGTTCGGCTCTCTATTTTTATCTCTTAATGTACATGTACTGACGCATCAAATTAACTAAAACAAAATTGATTCACGTTAGTCTTAAGTGTGAAGCGATAGTATACCCATGGCTACTGATGAAGTTCATTTATCCCACTGTATTTTAAATGAATTTCAACAAGGAAGAAGGGCTACAGAAGCATCCAGAAATTTATTTTTAGGTACAGTTTGGTTAAGGTACAGTTTCTGATAGGACATGCAGAAGGTGGTTCGAAGAATTTGAAACAGGTGATTTTGACCGTTCTGATAAACCACGCTCTGGACGACCATCTTTAATCGACGACGATGTTGTTAAGACCATGTTAGAGCAAGATCCTTTTCTGACAATATCGGAGATCACAGAAAGGCTTAATTCAGCTCAGCAAACCATTTCGGACCATATTCGGAAGACAGAATTGGTGTGGAAATATTCAAAGTGGGAACATGAATTAAGTCTGAGGAATTTGGATGATCGAGTCGTCGTATGCGCATCTCGGAACAAAATCGAGCTCTTCTTGAACCGGACGAAAAGTGGATTACCTACAAAATCATCGTAAGGAAAAGGATATATTGTAAACCCGGAAAACATAGACCTTCCACCTCTAAACCAAATTTGACTCTGGCTAAGAGGATGCTGTGTATATGGCGGGACATTCGAGGACTAATACATTATGAGCTTTTAAAACCGAACTAAAGCTCAGTTCGGAGAAGTATTGTCAGTAACTGGATAATTTGAAGACAGCCGTTCAAGAAAAGAGACCGGCGATGTTCAATAGGAAGGACATCATACTGCATCATGATAATGACAGGCCACATGCTGTTTTGTGGACTCGCCAAAAAATTTCGGAACTAAACTGGGAAATTCTGTCGCATCCTTCATATTCCCCGGACTTAGTACCCTCCGACTATCACTTATTTTTGTCTTTGCAGAATTTTTTGAAGGTCATAAACTACAAAAATGAAGAAGCTATCAAACAAGCACTGGTTCAATTTTCCGCGTCAAGATATACAACATTTCTCAAAAATGGGATATACAAATTGCCCTCACGCTGTCAAGAAGTCATTAGTAATAATGGAAATTATATTATTTAGTGAAGTTTATTGACGGTAAGAAAAATTTGTAGTTTGTTTTATTCCAAAAATGGACAGAACTTTCCGGTAGACCGAATATTTCTTTTTCCGTTAATTTTCATAGCAACTCTTCCTTTTCTCTCCCTTCTTATTGTAAAAATGTAGCATGTAATACATGGATCGGACAGAATATTTGTTATTCGATTGTTTATATTTTAAGCTTCCTCCTAATAATACACTACTGTTCTACTTCAGACAAATGAAAAGTAAATATCGGCTGTTCAAAAGAGAGACTGAAACGGATGTCTTTAAACCTTAAGTTGTTTTTGAGTCAACAGTATATTTAAAAAATATTTAATTTATACGTAAAAAACTTTCTTATCTACTTATTACTCTTGAAAATAATGAAATAATAAATTTCTTTCTAAAAAGGCAAAGCCTTTTTAATTAAATTGAATTACTTGTGACAGAATAATAGTAATTCTTCTTTCAATTTTGAAAATAACTTCTTTTAAAATGCAGAGCTTTTATTAATTTTATCATAGCTATGTAATATTTTCCTCGTCTCCTATCCAAAACACGCTAGTAAGCTTTCCTCCCACTTATCTATGGGTTTCCTCAGCAGTCAGCAGTTTCTCGCTTATCCAAGTTGGTATCGTCTGAAGTGATGCGTAGATGTATTATCTTAAACTATGTTGTGTTCAAACTACTATATTGACCAATTACGGCGTTTAAAAAAAGAGCAGACAGCATTTTATGCATTTTGCGCTTTTTTTCCCTCCCCTAGAACTCTTTATAAAATATTGCTGACAAATATTTTTAACTGGTAGCGTCATATATAAAAAAGAACACAAAAATTTGTAATGAAGGGGTGTGGGAGTGCATAAACATAACTGACAGTTAAAAGTGTACACCACTGATATTAACTACTAAGTATCCATTTTAAATGTAACCCCACTGAGGGAAACAGGCAGAATAGAGTAAAATGTATTCCTCGTGGAAAATCAGTTTTCCTAATTTTTAATGCTGTCCAGCTTAATTTATCGTTTTCATTGAATCAGCCCGAAATGTATATAATCAATAGAAAATTATGCTGCAAGCGTTTTACTTCTTTCTACGAAGTAAAGGAAGTATTGCGGGTATCATATTTCAACTGAAATATCCATTTTGACCACTCCCGAATCCATTTGGACGATTTTTTGTGTGACTTTTGTACTTACGGATAGAATAAAGGACTCTTTTTTCCAAGACGGATTATAAAATGTATTCAAAAGGGATTTTTGCGTGACGTCTGGTTGTACCTCAAAAAATGATTAGCCGTAGAATGCTGAAATTTTGTACATAGGAATCTATAAGATCTAGTTGCACACCTCCTTTTTACTTCCTTGTATAAAGTAAAGGAAGTATTGTAATCGCGAAAAATTTCGGGTATCATATTTCAACGAAAATATCCATTTTACCCTCTGTCGAATTCATTTGGAAGATGTTTTTTGCATGACAGCAGCACGTACGGACAGAATAAAGGACTCTCTTTTTTTTTCCAAAACGAATTGTAAAATGGATTCAGAAGATATTTTTTTCATGACGTTTGTATGTACGTACGTTATGTGTCTCGTATAACTCAAAAACGAATAGCTATAGAACGTTGAAATTTTGTATTAGGGAATGCTATATAACGCGTAATTGTGCCTCTTCCTTTTTCGTCCCAATCGGCCACACCATATATAC